>JAOWBP010059098.1:12288-25080 GCA_028571105.1 Tragopan temminckii
CAAATGATAATAATTAAATGATAATAATAATGATGATAAAAATAACTATTTTCACCAAGACAACCAAATAGAATATTTATTATCCAGTTCTGGAACATTTCTTGGAAATTTTCTTGTGTTCTTCAGTTGTTGTTGTTGAATGAAGAAGATTTATTATTATTTTTATTGTTGTTGTCTACTGTCGAAAAAATTTCTTCCATAACAATGCTGTTTGTCGTGGACGATGGTTGTTGTTGTTGTTTATGCAGAAAAGAATTGTCAAAAATTACATTTTTACAAATGATTTTTGTTTAAATTATGAAAAAAATTAACTGAATTTGTTTTGTGAATTTTTTCCATAGAATTTCCATTTTTTAAATTTGTTGGATGGACAAAATTTAAATTTTAAACAAAAACCAAACAAACCAGAAAATTTGTTGGCTGATTGTGTTATTAAAAGGAAGCCGTTTGCTTGAAAAAATCCCAGAATCACGGCTTGCTTGTTGGCTGGATTACGAGCTATTAGACGTAGCCAACAAAATAGTGCCGGTAGTGTTAGTAATTGTTGTTCAACAACCATAGGTAGTATGTCGGCCGAGGTGTCTAGCTTCTCAAAGCGTGCTGCCGCTGAATTAAGTCGATGTTTCAATGGTCTTTCATCATCATCATCGTCATCGTCCTCATCAAACAATAACACATCACCATCATCACATCGTTCCAGCAACATACCAAATACATCACCTTCATCAAACCCATTAACAAATAATAATAAATTATCACCAATAGAACAACAGCAACAACAAAATGTCTCCAACAAGAACAACACACCAATGGGAACAACAACGTCAGCAATTCAATTATCAAACGTTCAACAACAACCACCACCATCACCAAATACCAAACAACATATTTTAAAGGAGAACAACATACAAACACCATCAAATACATCATCTACATCAACATCCAATCAACCGGCAACTTCCGGTTTAGGAACAAATTCTAGCGATAGTGAAGTAACAACAGCAAGTTGTTCAGGTTCTCCGTCAAAGACAAACGCTACAGGAAATACGACATCGTCTTCATCTCGTTCATCATTTGGCGGTGCATTTAGAGGTGTTTTTAAAAATAGTGAAAAACTTTTATCACCATTAAAAGGTCAGTTGATGGCAATTAATTATTGTTTAATTTATTATGTTTTAACTTGCTTGTGTTAAATTACAGGTAGTATCAGTAAGTCACAACAGCAACAGCAACAAACAACTATAAATCCAAGCAACGGCAATAGTTCATTGTCGACACATGAGCCATCATCATCTGGCATTAACGACAATAATAATGCTGCTGCAGTTGCTACAGTTTCCGATAAGTCAACAACAACAACAGTTAATAGTCAACATCAAATATCATCATTACAAAACATTAAATTTGTTTCATCATCATCATCAACGACAACAGCATCGCCATCATCGTCTACTTCGGCCATCAACCCGAACCAAGTTCATATGACACCAAGCAAACAGCCAATATCAACACCACAAAAACAACAAAGGCGTCCATCTAAAAATGGACCGCCACCAAAAGCGCCACCAAAAACCAATCGAGCTAGAAGGAAAAATTATTTGCTCAATCTACAAAAATCATTAACCATACAGGCGTTGTTTGAACAAGATCAAGATTTTTTGTTAAGGCAATTTTTTCCATGTTTTACGCCCATAGAACTTTGTCGATTATCACAGGTGAGTTTTATTGTTCATATTCCATTCACTCTTTTTTCTTATAACAAAAAAATAAAAAACAGCCCAGTTAAAAGCAAGTCGGTTTGAGCATGGAGCACACAATCACTCACTCACTTACTAGCTCACTCTGTGTTTTTTTTGGTGGTCCATTTATCTTAATTAGTTTTTCTTTGGCCCAGAATTGAAATAAATGAATGAATGAATGAACAAATAAATAATAGCAATAATAATACAAAAGGAAACAAGGAAAAGAAATCAGAATATAAACGGAAAAAACATATATGGAAAAATAGAAGAATTTTCACAACACCGAAAAGATTCGCGCAAATCTCTATCAGAAAGAAAGAAGAAAAAAATTTTGTCCAGACTTTGTTAAACTCTTGTCTCTCGTGCCCTGACCTAAAGATTACAATTTTCTTTCTGTCTTCTTTTATGTTATTTAATGTTGTTCTTATCAGAGTATTCTAGCAAAAGAATATATTGGTCCATTCTCTTTTTTCTTGTGTGTATACACACAAATACAATCACGACAGCATAACAAGCAATACAAGGATCCTGTAGAATAGATCACAACGAAAAAAATCAGAGAACAAAAGGAAACACTAGCAAGACATTTCATTTTCTATTCTATTCATTTTTATTTCCAGGCAATAGAATTATTCCCTTATTTGGATTCATATTAGCTATTTGTAATAGACATCGGGTATGTGGATTTTTTCATTAGAGGACATATTTCCGAACCTAGAATTATGATTATGATTTCATAATAATAACATATGGGCCCAAAATTATTTCTCCTGGATACATCTCACACAAAATTAAAAATGATTCTTCATCATTATAATAAAATATATTAACATAACAGTTATCTAGTTCTTGAATTCTTTGCTTTAACCCTTTTTTGGAGAATTTTTTATAATAACCTTGTTCTTTAATATTCTATGATAGATGATGTTAACGTTTAGGATTTTATGCTAGGCAACAGTCAAAGCAAGCAAAAAAATAATAAATTCTTTCTTGTTTGGCTAGGTTTTTTCAAGGAAACAAACAAAAAAATATGCAGTCAACCATCATCCTTGAAATCAAGTAGTGAACGAAAATGGAACAGAATTATTTTAAAAAAATCACACCAAACAAATCATTTTACAGTTATTTAGCAGCTTTAAATATTTTTTAATACATCCAGGACTAGAAAATTTTCAGTGCTTTTCAAAAAGAACAGTATATTCCCAAAATAGAGTTAACCAAGAACAAAAAATGGAAATAGAATCCAGAATTTTGTATTTTTCTTTTTTTTTATTATCAATTTTTCATGCATGAATAATCTTGAAAATATATTTTGTGTGTTGTGTTGTATTGTGTTGACATAAAATAAGGTTGCTTGTCGGCGAATATTTCAACACAACAAATAACAACAACAGAAAACATGAAAACAAATTTAAACAAGAAAATTAATGAATTATAATAAGTCTAGCATTGGACAGAAATTATGAATGAAACATAGAACATTAAAAGAACGAACAAACATAAGCTGCAATAATGATTAGATTATAATACTTTTACAACAACAACGTATAAAAAAACATTTTAAATGATGCATGAAAATATTCTTTTTAAGTCATTATGCAGAATATTCTTGTAGCATACTCTTCTAAGTGTTTAAGAATCTTGTAGAAACTAACTGAATGGTTTTTAAGCTTGAATCCAAAAGCCTGGAACAAGCCATTCATGTTTTGGTATATCAAGATTATTTCTTTCTTATAGACAAATGTCCATTTATTGCTCAGAAAAAACTCTATAATATACCACAATGAATGAATGGTCGAATGGTGATTAGATGATGGACTCTTGGCTTGTGCTCGATTCTTGTTTTTTGGCAGCTTTCTCCTCCTTCTCCTTTTGCTGCCTAAGAAGAGAAAAGTTCTTGTTCGTGTTCATGGACACGATGTTGTTCCTTTTCCTTTTTCGTTTGCCATTAAAATGTTTTTTGTTGTTGTTGTTGTTTTGGTGATGGAATAATTTATTTGAGCAAATTATTGCTGCATTATATCTCTGCCTTGTTGGTGTGTTGTCAATTGTTGTTTTGTTTTTTATTGGTGGCGGTGGCTAGATTGTCCATATGGATGAAACATGATCATCATTCACTGAAAAAAAACAACATATGAAGCAAAAAAACACTTGAAATAAAAAGGACATCAACAACAACAACAAGAAAATAGAAGTACAAGAACCGGACCACAAGAATATTATTCTGGACCAATCAAAAATGAATGTCTGGGTAGATTTTTGTTTTTTCGGTTTCGATTTTCACTTGCTCTTTGGTTTCGATTCTGTTTTTGTTGTCAAACAAAATGAAGATCATGTTTTATATTAATATTGATTTTGCATAGGATTCTATATATTTTTTGTGCTGTTGGCAACCCTTATCATCATCATCATCATTAAGATTCAACTCTTTGAACAATGCTGCATTTTATTGCAGCATTGGTTCATAAAGATTCAGTAAAGGGAAATTGAGGCTAGAATTTAATAATAACGGATTCTGTTTCATTCATTATGTCGATGATGATGATGATGATGGCTTACTCATTATGTTTTTGATACCAGAAACTCTTTCAACCAAAAACTATTGATTGGCAATGGAAAATGAAAAGAATTTGGATTTTAACCCAAACAATAACATAACTGGCATGCTTTATTATACAAAATAATTCTTTTTTTTCAACTATGCCATTCAAAATGAGCAGAGACGGCAAAAAACAATCAACAATTGATGATTCTTTGCTTATATGAGCAAATTAACATTATCAAAAATCGATAATCACAAAAATTTCAATAAATCAATGATAAATCATATTACAGGATGGTAAATTTCAAATGTCACTAAATTTTGTTAGTGTGAATCCTCATATCAAAGTAAATTTTAACCATATTTGGATTTTGTCTATTATCTAAATTAACAAACATCTAAATTATCGAAATTCTTTAAGACACTAAGAAATTCTAGGGTCATGAATGATTATCAATTGCTAATTAACCATAACCATAGCTTTGAATACAATAAAGTTTCCGAGTTCATTATGAAATGATTTTTTATTTGGATTAAAACAAAAGCAAACAAGCATTTGTCAGGATTGTTTTTGATGAGTGCTTCCCGTGTCTTCTAAAATTTGAGCGTCAAATGAAAAATAATATTAATAATCATAATAAATGCGCAACTTCTTATGCAAATATTTACATTTTTACGAATATTATCTTCATATAATTCAGTATTCTTTGTTATTTGCTTTGAGTGAACCTGAAATATCAACAAAAAGACAAAACAAACAGACACAGAGTATTATTTGGTCAAATGACCAAAGACAAATAAATAAATGACACTTGCAAATGAATAATGAAGAAAATAATATAAAATTTGATTAATGATTTATTTTAATTAATGAATTTTTTGTTTTATATTTCTTTTGTAGGTATGCAAAACGTGGTGTCAATTGTTATATTCGGAAGTGAAACTTTGGAAAGAATTATCATTCACCATACATTATGGCGAGTTGAGACAATTGGAAAAAGAAGAACAAATAAATAACCTGGAACAAAGTGCCAAACTGGAACCAAACGGATACACTTCCAACGGATCATTAACAAACGGAGATAGCAACAATCAAATTCAGCTTTGTAAACAATTGAATGAACAATTGAATATTCAGTTGCAACAAAAAACAAATGATAATTTTTCTAATAATAATATGTCTATTTCGACATCGACAAAGTCAAAAATTCATTTATCTCCGGAAGTGTTTGCCTTATTGGGTGAAAATAATACGTCATTATCGACCGATGAATCAACAATGACCGATATTTTGGAACAAATGAAACAACGTCGTAGACATCGATTTTTTTATTCAATGCTTCATTTGCGCCGTTTTGAAACCGTTTGTTTGCTTGGACCCAGTGATATGGATCTAGTCGGATTATCAAACTATTACAAAGTTTTTGTTTCGTTGTCTTTGAATAATAATAATTCAAATCAAATAGCCAACAATGAGACTGATATGGATAAATCATCCGCTAAAAATCTACCAAATCTAAGTCATATCATCATTCGTAATGGAACAATTACTGATCAGGGTTTGGAAGTTCTACTAAACACTTTTGCACCCATGCTTCATTCGCTAGAATTGATTGGTAATAATAATTTTATTGAAAATTCCATATAAAATCTAATTAATTTATTTTGTTGCTTTTTTAGGTTGTAATGAATTAACAAATTCGGGTTTATGGTCAGGTTTGGTTCCAAATCTTCGTTTGTTAACCATTCAAGACTGCATCAATATATCCGACGACACTGTCGCTACACTATGTCAATTATTAACTCAATTACAAACACTTCAATTCCAGGTAGGACTTTTTTATTTCAATTAAATTAAAATTAATTGTATTCATTCTTTTTAAACTGAAGGCTTATCATGTGACGGACATAGCAATGGCTTATTTTAGCACATCAATGATGAGACAAACACTCAGAGTGTTGACATTACAACATTGTTGGGAGATAACCAACCAGGGTGTTGCTAATGTAGCTCACAGTTTGCCCAATTTAACATCGTTGTCATTGTCTGGTTGCTCAAAGGTATGTTTTTTATGAATATGATTATCAACAATGAATAATAATTAAATCGATTGAATAATTCATAGGTTACCGATGATGCCATTGAAGTGGTCGCCGAACAATTACGAAGTTTAACAGTATTGGATTTGAGTTGGTGTCCAAGGATTAGTGATGCCGCTTTGGAATATATTGCCTGTGATTTAGCCGATACAGTCAAAACTTTGGTGTTAGATAGGTCAGTGCCTAATTTAGAACAAATTTTTTAAAAAGATTACTAATTAGTTAGTTTAGATTAGCTATCGACTTTTGCCCTCTCATGTTATCATCTTAGATATTTGAAATTTCCTATTTTAGAAACATACGTGTCCGCACGTGCGATGTTGATAACTTTGTGAAATATATTTTTTTGATTATAATAATCTAAAGCATAATTAGGAAAATTTCCAAATTTCCTTATTTTTTCAAATTAATTAATTTAACTTGGTCACACAAGCACCTGAAAAGCATTCAATGTTCGTTTATCAATGTTCGATCTTCAGTAAACGTTTCTTAATTTAGGTGACGAGCAAAGCAAGTGGACTTTTTTTGGACAATTTGGATTTTGTTGTTATCTTCACATTTCTTATTATAGTCGCATCGTAGCTTATCCGCCAGTTACTTAAAGTGATTAGCTTGTTTTAAAACAAAACTAAATGTGAAAATTGTGATCAAACAAAACAAGAACAATTGTGAGAGGAGCTCTTTAAAATAGAGCACTTATTATTATTATTTCTGATTTCCATCACTCTGCCAATCACAAACACAAAAAACGTTTATAATCTTTTTAATTTATAAAACCAAAACACAACATTTGTGGTGGTCTGTTCCCTAAACAAAGACAAAAGTAAAGTAAGGTATTATCTTTCAGTCTTACACGCAGTTATGCTCAATCACTGGTGGCTTGTTTTGTTGTTTCTGTGATTTGAAAACATAACTATTATTATGATTTGATCTTATATCCTGAAATGATGACTTCCTGTACCACACATACCACACAAATAGCCTTAAGGCTAAATTAGATTACTTGACAGTGCTAATATGGCTGTGATGAAAGAATGGCTGGCTGGCTGGCTTACTTGACTGGCTGATACCACACTAACCGACTGAATGATTTGTTCTAGTTCATAATATGCAGTGTTGAAATAGCCAAGATTTCTATCTGTTTATTATATCTTCAACATGTTATACTCACTCATTCACTATTTCTAAACAGTTTCACTTTCGCTTTAATTTCATTCTTTTCTTCTTCAATTCAACTGTCCAGTCCAATCTTCACTAAATGGTTGTTTTGTTATTATATTTTAGTAAATAATAATAATATTTATAATATGGATTATAATCATCATGCATCACAATTATCAAGAAACAAAACAAAAAATGCGGATAAGGAAACATGGGCACGAGAGTGAGATGATAATATTAAAAAAATAAGCCCCCCATACCCACACAACGTAAAAAAAGCAAAAAAAAATCTTCATGCATCTGTCAATCGCTTTATCAAAAACTAACTAAAATTATCTATTTTAAGAAAAAATTATTTCAGGACCTTAAAATATTACGATCCTAAAAAATCAACCATTTTTAAAAATACTATTTTTAATTAAAAAAAAACATTTCCATTGAATATTTTAAATTGTGGTTAATTAGAAATTAAAAAAACAAAGAAGAAAGGATTAAGAAATGACAAGAGAATTAGTTAATGATGATAATTTACATACCTAAAGATTAGATCCACCTTCAAAATGACCAAGCAAAAATTTATCATTCCTAATGTTTGGTTTTCGTGGGTTGATTAAATGAAACAACATCCGGTTGGTTCTATTAAGATTAACGAAAAAAACAACAAAAAAAAGAAAAATTTAAAATTTAGATTTGATTTAAAAAATCATTCGGTACAAATGAACGAACTATTCAACTTGTTCGTGTTCGTGTTATTTTTCTTCCTGAAAAAAAACAAACTTTTATTATTAGAAAAGCTGTTGTTTGTTTTTGTTTTAATGCTTAAAATTTCATAGATATTCCGGTTTGAGGTTTGTTTGTTTGTGGAACTAATGATTATTAAAGATTAAAGAAATACACGCACAAATACACACACACACGCACACACAATTGTAGGCTGTTTGGCGCTCCCACGCAAGTACTAATCAAGTTTGCTAGTTTTTTTTTGTTTGATTAAAGAATATAATTTTGATAACATTTTTTTAAAAACAATTGTCTGCCAATTGTTTGATACTAATTTTATGATAAAAAACTCTTTCTGTTTTTATTGTTGGTGCAGATGTCTACATGTTACGGATATCGGTCTGGGATATTTGGCCACAATGGCCAATTTGGAAAACCTGTCAGTAAGATGGTGTCCGCAAATCCGTGATTTCGGTATACAAGCTTTGACTTCACTTCGATCTTTACGAACGTTATCCATTGCCGGTATGTGTTTTTGTTTCTGTTTTTTTAAAGAAAAATCCAAATAATCAGATTAAATGTTTATGTTTAATTTTCTAAAACAGGCTGTTCTCATGTCACTATAACCGGTTTAACATTCATCACTAGAATGGCTCAATTGGAAGAGATCGAATTGACCAATTGTCCAGCTGCCAGTAAAGATTTGGTCAAATATTTATCGGAAAATTTGCCCGAAACCTGTACAATTATCACCTAAGAAATATTTTTTTAAATGGAAAATAATTTGATGTTAACTGTTGACGAAAAAAAATCTCATTATAAATTGTTGGCTAATAATTATCTTTTTTCAAGATGAAACAAAGCAATCATTTTGAAATTATTATAAGATCTCTTCTTCGGAAAAGTTTTATCTAAAATTCTCATTTCATATTTTGACGATCAAATTGTATTTCATTTATTCATCATCAATTAATTTTAATTAATTATAATTATCATCGAAAACTTCTTTTTATTTATAATAATGATGATACAAAAAACCGAATTTTAATCAAAAAACAAACAAACAAAAATATTGATGCGGAGAAAACCTTGTGTTGATAAAAGATTGCGTTTCTATAGAAAGTAAACGCTTTTCTCGTTTTTAACCCAAAATTAGTCACATATTAATAAGAAAAAATGAAGCGTTTAGATAAAATAAATGAAATCTATGTTTAGCAACGGAAATCGTTGTCGTTTTCTCTCTCTTTTTCGTTTTCTCTTTATCTTTTGAGTATCATTCTATTTTTTTGTACTTTTTAAAAAAATCCTATCGTCCCTCGTTTCTAAATTCATTTTTTCACCTTTTTCGAATTATCATCATTAATCTTGTCTCTCTCTCTCTCTCCTTACATCTCTATGTAATAAAAGCTTAATCTTTCCCGATCTAACTCTTTGAATCATGAAATCATTTTTTAAGACAAAACCAGACACTCAAAGAATTGTATTCGAAAAAAAAATTACCAGAAAACAACAAAAACTTGTTTAAAACATAATTTATTATCAATAGCTACCTCGATATCGATGTATTTTTAATTTAATTTAAATCATTTATATAAAAGAATTAATTTATAAATATCCTATTATCCTTTCTCTCCTTGTCTATTTCCGTCTCATCTTTTAAAAACAGAATCTTGTCACTTTTAGACATCCTCTCTCTCTCTTTTCTCCTTTCTAAAATTTCCTTTCATAAATTCTGGTCCAAAGTGCACCTATATACATACACAAACAAAAAGAAATTATACAGAAAAATATAATTATTCTTATTTAAAACAAGACAAAACAAAATGAAATGAAATTCTTTTAATCCTTTACATAGATTCTTTAAAAAAACATTAGTTTTTAACAAAAAAATCATATTTCACAATCAATTTCAATCAATTTAATTTCTATAAAAAAACAATTCAAACAAACATAAAAATTTTCATAAATTATTATAATAATTATTTACGAATTGTTATGAATCCATAAATTTGATTATTATTATTGATGATAAATGGAATATGGATTATTTACTAACTTCCCCTTATCTCCGAGAGCAGCTTGTCTATAATTTTATTTTTATTTATAAATAATATTAATAATAATAAACACATAAACACACACACAAAAAGAAATTACTATTTATCTTTAAAATTATAATTAAATAAAATGATAATTTATAAATTATGACAATTATAATTTCAAATTGAAATAACGCTTCGTTTTTTACAGGCAGACAATTTTTTTCTTCTTAAAGCTTTAGACATTAACTATTAGTCGTTATGATTATTTTGTGGATTTGTCGCCATTGTCTTATTAAATGACGACGACAATGATGGCTCATCATCATCATCATCATCATCTTGAGAGATCGTCTTTTCATCATTTCGTGAACCACGGCTCTGTGGTGGATCCAAATTAATTTAATATTATTATTAAATAATATTTCGACAAAATATGAAAAAAATATACTGTTATATACCAATTTTTTCTAGTTATAACTAGCTGGAACGTGTTTAAGACCAATGGCGGCTAGACGGAACCGAACAAACTTCTAAATGACCACGTCTTTCTCTCTTTCACTATGTCTGTGTGTGTGTTCATCGTATTTTCAAATGTTTTGTTTTCCTCTCTCTCCTCTATCCTTTTAACT
This sequence comes from Tragopan temminckii, assembly GCA_028571105.1. Taxonomy (NCBI): domain Eukaryota; kingdom Metazoa; phylum Chordata; class Aves; order Galliformes; family Phasianidae; genus Tragopan; species Tragopan temminckii. Next base: position 23,225 of record JAOWBP010059098.1, read on the forward strand.
TTCGATGTTCCTAGTCATTTGGGCTGACTATCCAGGATCTCGACATCACGGGAACAGTGCTTTATATAATATACACAACGGGAAAAATCACACTGAACTCTGGGCAAACATTTCCGAGTGCATAACCGAGTAAATTAAAACCATTTAAAAAGTAAAATATTTAAACTCTATCATTCAGACATTCAATTGTTGGTGTCAGGTAACTAACTTGTACGAAAAAAAACAAAAAAGGGCAAAAAATTCATAAACACAAGCCCAATTTTTATGAAAAGTATTTTTTTATATAAAAATGATAATTATTAATTAATAATTATAATTGAGATAATAAGAATATGATAATTTGTATAGATACAGATTACACACAATTGCAAATTGTTAAAAGCATTTGTTGTCAAATGTTTGTTTGTGTGTATGTAAGGGGTAGGAAATGCTTTGACAGATGGATGTGACAACAATTTAATGAGGATGTTATATCATAATTAACAATAATTAATTAATCAAATAATTAATAATTATAATGATGATAAAACGAAACAACAATAACAACACTTACTGAACAACTTTTAGACAAAACAACTTACAATATAATTCTAGAACGACTATTCTTCAAAAATGAATAATATTGTCGTTCGATGAAACAAAATTAATCTTCGTCCAGATTTGAACAAGAATGAAAATATGAATGATGATGTGCAAAAAGAGAATATTTGAATGCAATGATGATATAAGAACAAAAAATTAAGAATCAAGAAGAATTCATGTCCAAATTTGAAGACCAACTTTATCAAAGAAACAGCCAATAATACTCAATCTTGAAGTTTCATGAAATCTGTTGTTTGGCTTCAGCATCAGCTGTGTTGTTGTTTGCTAATTTCGTTCAATGAGAGAATGATCATTGTGAGGATGCGCGATGTTGGTTGTTCTAACGTGATGGTTTTGTTGATATTTTTGATTTTTTTGGTTTAATTTAACGAACTAGCATTCGATTTCATTTAGATCATGTTCAGGTATATCCAGGAATCCAGCTGGCTTTAGATATGTTTAGTATCCGCCGCCATATCCACCGCCGGCCATGGCCATGGCACCTTTGTATGGTTTTGGATATCCACCGCCTCCTTTGCCACCGCCGTAGCCGCCGCCACCGCCACCACCACCATATCCGCCACCACCGTAACCACCGCCGCCGCCACCACCACCGTGGCCGCCGCCCATACCGCCACCGCCGCCATATTCACCACCGTAACCGGTACCTTTGTGCACCAATGTGAGCACTTCTTCATGGACTGGTTTGATGGTTTGGACGACCTTTCGGTATGGTTTGATGACTTCTCTGACTTCTTGCACGATTGGTTTGGTAACTTCGTGCACCAATTTGTGTGGCTCATCGTATGAGTAGGATTTTTGGTATGAACCGCTCATACCGTAGTGTTGTTGTTTGACGAACACTGGACTGGATTGTGATTGGAAGTTAATGTAGACTGGAAGGGCACCACCGGGAACATCAATATAGGTTGGGGCTGGATAACCCTTTTTGTTTGGCACTGGGATGACATCCAATTTGTGATTGGAGTAGATGGCAGCTTCGATGGAGCCATAACCATATCCACCGCCGCCACCGCCTCCGCCGCCGCCACCTCCCATACCGCCATCATAACCGCCATAGCTGGCACTACACAGCACAACAGCTGTGGACAAGATAAAAAACTATATGCAACAAGTAGATATTTTAAATGTCAATGTCGTTCATCGAAGCATTTTTTTTGATGCAGCTCACTTACCTTAAGCATTTTGCTTAAAATATTTGATTTATTTTGAATCACCAGATAATTCTGTTGCAGAAAAAACAAGCAGAAAAA
>JAOWBP010059129.1:0-24859 GCA_028571105.1 Tragopan temminckii
TAACAGAACCACCTAGCGACTTTTCTGGATTAAATTACAGTCTAGCAATCATGAAGCCGAAGTTGGTTATCACTGGTTTTCTGCTGGTTATCACTGGTCTTCTGCTCTCAACCAAGAATCTCCTCTAAACTGGTTGCAGAAATGGAAACTTAATGCTATTGCTGCCAGGATTTTTAGTTATTTATTAAGTAGTTGAGGCCACATATAGAAGTATCTCCCCTCTCCTACATACAATTTCAGGAAAGCGTGGGTCAGAATTAAGGGAACAGTTATTATCTGGGAAGAAAGGTTATCTTCAGCAACTAATTTTACTATCCCATAAACCCCTAGCACTCAATTTATTTAGTATCTGTCATGAAAGAAAAAGTCAAGATTCCTATTTTAAGTACAGAAATGATGCCGGGTACACAAATCTGATGAGGTACTCAACAACTGTAGAATCTTGCTGTGTAAAACTAATGATTACGTGCCTCCTCTATCAGCTACCCCACCACCTGGCCAGCAGAGCTCTATGAGCACCGTAAGAGTTCAGCAAGTCAGACAAAAAAACTCTCACGGCATCTGTTAAAGCAAGCTTTTTTGTTTGTTTGTTTTTAAAGAGCTGCCAACATCAGTCACCTAGAGAGAGGACTGACAACTGCTGAAATTGCTATGGCAATAGTTCTGCTATGGCTGTGAAAATCCATAGGTTAATTTCAATAATAAAAACAGAAAAACAATATAAAAATGACATTAGCAAAATATATGAGTATCAACAAATTTACAAACACAGTCACTACCAAGGACAAACAAGTAGGTGCTGGTAAGCTTCTAGACAGCAACTAAAACACACTGTCATAATCACCTAAAAAGTAATATGTTCCTGAAAGCAAAAAACCCCAAAACATTACAAACTAGAAAAATCTTATGAAACATTTTTAGTGTCAACCTCCTTATGCCAGTAGAGCACCAGTCTCAAAGAGATCTGTTAAAAAAAAAAAAAAAAAAAAAGTGATTTTTCAGATGGAGGTTAAAATAACTTGGGAGTATTTTGATCACTTACTCAGGCCTTTTGATCCCATGTCGTCAGGGACCTCCTGCAGAGTAGTCCCCAGAGGGCAAGCAATAAAAAGACAATCACAAAGAAAATAATTGTCAGTAATATATAAAATTGGCGCTACGACAGGAGACAGTTCCCAGAACATCACAGGGAAGACAAGCCTATAGGAATGAACCAGACTGGCACATGAAGTGTAATCACTGGTGCAAATGACAGAGAATGGCTGAGGATGCGGTTTATAGCAGATCTGGTCTGAATCTGCAAATTAAGTTTTTGAGAAGACACTTTTTTTTTTTTTAAATGCACAATTAAATTCACCTCTTTTCATTAAGGAAACCAAATTAGAACAGAATGACTCTGAAGCTGCCAGTCCAAAGGGACTGACTGGAGAGCCTGGTAAGCTCAGACACACTTTCCTTGTTGCTCTGCACTCTCCTGAGAATGACAACTGAGGAACCATTACTGACAGCACCGACGAGCTGTTATCTCCTCCAGTTACACATATGCACTTATTCATCTGTATTAACCAGTTTACTACAAACTGGGACATACTCTTGGTTTAAAATTTACCTTAAGAGCAAACGAGTGATTGCATTCATCCTACAGATTGGATTGTCATTTGCACACCAAGCTCATTAGCCTGTTGCAGCTCATGAAACTGTCTCCATGGTAACACCCTACTGCAATCTAGCAGGCCCTTCTACTGTGCTTTCTCTGCATGGAGTGCCACATACTTACGGTCAATATCACTGGTTTCCTGCTCACTCTGGTCCTTGTTCTTGTAGAAGGGAAATTTTCGGGAAAAGAGGTTCTTTTTACGCTTGTCATTGAATGACTGCTGAAGAAGAGAAGGAGGGGCAAAACAAAGGATGTCTAATTCTGTGTGAACAAAGGCCCAGACCAGCAGCTTTGTGGAAGCTGACTCCTACAACCACATTATGCAGTGCATATTTCAACTTAACAGCATCTTCTCAGCTCATGTCAAACAGAGAGAGATCAGGATCATGGCTTTGCTCACCCCCTCAGTATTTCACACGCTTACTGCAAGAGAAGTGACAGGCTGGCTCACCCCAGAAGGCCTGACCTGCATTTCACAAACTTCAGCTACTTGTGAGTGTAATGAGATGTGAAAAACTAGGCTGCTAGAAGGTGGCAAACCCAAAATGAAATGAAAAACAAAGCCAATGAAATCACTGATATTATCTAGTACAGGAACTATGGTATTTTGAAAAAAAAAAAAGAAAAAGAAGTCAGGTATTTACACATGCTCCTACAAACAGCTAATGTAAGAGCACACCAGAAATGTCCCTCTGCAAAGGTCAAACTGTGAATACTTTGGTGACAGCTGCTAAATAACATACCACAGTTACAACCTGGCATTGCACTAAATTCTCTAACGGTAAAACTAAGAAAGTAATAGTGAAATAGTAGAAATGGATTTAAAAAATGTGTCTCCTTAAAATAAGATTCTTCTTGTGTAAGTGATGCAGAGCACAAATATATATTCATTCATATATACCTGAACTTACAGGTATAGTTACTGAAATATTTGTATTTTAGTAACACCTGCTGTCATGTCTCTAGCTGAAGACACTGTGACTGCAGCATCTCTAACTTACTATCCTGCAAAAAGTAAATAAAGAACCTCGATGCATAAATAGATCAGTAATTACGCACAGAACCAGTACAGCTAACTTCATGCTAGCTGAAATATCTTCTTTTTTTTTCTTTAAGCATCAGTGAATCATCTAAGCAGTTTTGCCAAGCTGTGTAATTGGTCATGCTTGTGTCATTTGATTTGCAAAAATTCTATCACTGGGAGAATGGTAAAAGCAGGAAAATGCCCAGCTTGGTTTTGTGATCTTATGCAGCTGGGGGTCTGTTTATTTGCAAACCGAACACAGTCAGTGTGCCACAGGAGGTGATAAAACTTCCACAGAACACTTTTTTAAAACATAATTTTACAAAGAACCAAAATATATTTCATTAAATCAATAAAATTCTATGAGCAGCTATTTCTAAAATTTAAACCACATTAATTTTCAAAGATTGTTTGACCTCATTTAATGCAGTCCGAGCTTTCTTTCTCTATGTACAAAATGCAGTAGTAAAAAGTTACACTACCTTTGTTATCAGTCCTAAGCACGGAATGAAATATAGCAACAAGCAGGAGTCAAAAAGGACTTGTTTCAAATCACTGGCCACCCTTTTTGGTACAAGTACAAAATGAGCATTTGGCCTTCCTAAAGAGGATGCCTATAGTGCTACACAAGTTGCATACTGCTACTCTACTAACAATGCTTCTGGCCATCTGTTTTAATACAGGCTTGCTTGGCAGCATCACATACTGAAAAATCCAGTGATATTTTCATTACCACTGTCAAGACAAAAATATTTCATCAAATTTACCAGGTGTTACAGAGGCACACGGTATCGTAGGAGCACCATCAGTGACATAAGCACTGTGCTCTGGATACAGCAATAATGTTTTAAGTAGGAAACACATAAACCTTTAATTGGCTGGCATCTGTGTTTGACTAAAACTGTCATTCCTCTGTTAGAACTGGCAAACTTTCAACCTGACATATGGACAGAGGAACTCACTGGACTTGACTTCTCATAACCAGAAACGTTTCTGGGATCTACAGAAGACAGGCACCAAAGAAATATGCCCAAATGAGTAGATCTTAGCTGAGCATGATGAAGAATGCTGTAACGTGCACTCTGAAAGGTGGATGGCTCACATCTAGCCACTTGTCTGCTGGGATAAGACCCTCAGTTAGGTCAAAAGAACACGAAAATAAGGGAAATGATAACAAAGCAAAAATGGTACAGTTTTACTGAGGTGGTGAGATTTTGCAGTGATTATAGGAAGTGCTGAATTTATTTTGCTTCCCAAAAGATAACCATGTTTTTCATTTTAGTTTTGAAAATACTTCATAACATTAATGGTTTTAACTTTCTCTACAGTAAGTCTTACTGAACTAGCATGAAAATTCATATACTGCATGTATAATGGTCAGAGTCAGTTCCATAGCCAAAAAAAAAAACCAAAGAAATTAAAAGAATATTGAACTGATTTTGAACAAAAGATTAGCCAAAAGATTACTTTTAAAAGATGCCATGATTATAAAAAGCTGAAGAAAATTGGTTATTAGTTGAAAATGCATAGTAAATACATTAAATTCTCCACAAGCCCACCGCAAATCATGATCAGGCACTAATAAGCAAGAATATATTAAAACAGAAGCAGCACAGAAAGTTAGGGAAATGTGTATATGAAAGGAACAGGAAAAATTAATCACTTCTGCTCCAGTTTCTTAGTGTTACTTAACTGTAAAGGAAGGCAGACTTTACTATTTGCCATCACTAGGGTTATTCTTTAGGATTTCAATGTAGAATTTTTGAAGAATTGTTCAAAATTGATATTTCATACTGTCCATGGAGATTTATCACATACAGACACAGGAATGCACACAGTCCATGAGGATGTGTACGTTGCAGGTAACTTGTTGGGAAAAATACCCCCATGACAAACACAGGAAGAATAATTTAAAGGAGAAATCACCATGTTAAAACATTTACAGCTGAAGCAACAGATTGTGAATAAGTGTAAGCGTGTTTGCAAAACAAAGTGTTACTAAAAAAACTGCAGTTCTGTATCAATGGCAAGCGTAGTTGCTTTTCCACTCAGTATCCCATGCATATGTTTGGTGCTCTGTTAGTACACGGTGCTTGTGTACTAACTGCTCTATTGCCAAAACGCTACCTCAGGTAGATCAGTAACTGTTCACAGTTTGGTGGTAGACACACTACAAGAACATGCAATTATCTTCTCAAAGAACAGGGTAATACTTGAAAAACTGTGTAATGTAAAACAATCTGAGGTATTTAAGCCATTCGGTTCTTATGCAACTTCTAAAAAGTGAACTCAAAATCCAAAAATGATGGGTTGAAAGTTACCACAGTGATTGATAACAATTTATTCCAGTAGGAAAATATGAAGGAATTAAAAGAGAAAAGCAAAATGCAAATTATCAGAGAGATCCTCAAGGCAGACTCTAACTGTTAATCAGAAAATAACTAAAGATACTGATTTTGCTTTAAACAGTTTGCATTTAAAAAACTTAAAAACTTAAAAATTTACAAAAACTTGACATTTTCTTCATTAGTAAACTAAATAGGAAACCTTTACCACGTAGGAGAGGAATGCATATTTGGATTTTGATATCTTTAAAGTATACAGATACATTACTGAGGCTTTAGTACTTTATATATTTGATTTTTGAAGAAAGGAAAACACTAACTAAAATAAAAGACAAAAAAAAATCATTTGGATCTAAAATAATTAATGTTTGTGCCATCTGAAAAAAATGATATATGAAATAGTTTCCTCGGGAGCTCAAAAGCACTTTGCAGACTACTCTAAAAAAGCAGTAACCTTGCCTCCTCACCACTCATCCCACTGTCCCACCTTACGTACTGGGACAAAGCTGACATACCAAGCAGTGATCTGCACCAAGGGACTGACTGCTATTTCTTTGGGACTGAGTTATCTTTCCATCTGCACTGCTTACTTTGTATGACTCCTGCACAGCCACACCAGTGTTTGTGCCAACAGAGAGCAGTGCTGAGACAAAAACACTTGAGAGATGGATGGAGACTGTATGGTTAGTAATAGGGGAAGACGTAAAGAGTCCCTTAAAACTTCTGTAGCCACAGGTGTAACAAAGAATATGTTTTATCCTGCTTACTGTGCACAGTATAAAACCTCACTTTATCATAGAGACCCTGATGAGAAATATTTTCTTGTTTTCTACATGCATTGCAAAAATTTTAACAAAAGAAATGTTTTAGTTTTTCTGAAAACTGGTAGTAACCCTCTTCCCAAAAAAGGGAGTCCAAGAATACAATCCAGACCAAAGGGTTAAACAGCTTTATAAGAACTTGCAGTGCCACTAGAAATGTCTCTAGTCAATAAGTGATTACTATATACACCTCCTATTATATTACAGACTTAAGAACAGTATCTATTTCTAAGCTAATTCTTTAATTTGCAGTGTTTTGGCAGTGGGTTACTATTTAAATTTGCTTTTGTTTTCAGAAATATTTTATTTCTATTTGACAGAATTTAATCTTTTCACTAAAAACTGACATGGAGCCTTAATACATAAAAGAGGAATGTTACCATTCACAACACCAGGTTTAATTAGCACTTCATAAACTCACCCCTTTCTCTCCTCTTGTCTTGGAATTGAATTTCACTGTCTTTAAACGAGCTCGTTCTTTTTTCTCAACTCTATCAGAAAGAAAAAAAAACAAAACAGACGAAACAGTTAAATGAGCAAAATTCACGAAGCTTAAACTAGTATTTGTTACAGTTATACTGCTCAAGCGCAGTCACAATCAGCAACATCATATTACGCGACATTTACTTTGCCCCTACTTATACATAAATGGTGTAGTATTAAACTAATATCACATTTCTAGTAAAAGCAGTTAACTTGCTTACCACAAGGATAAAGAGAGGAATTTGGAACCACCTTTGTCAATTTAGGAGAATACAGCTCCTAAAGCTACAAATGATTCCAACAAACCTCTCACTGAGCTAATTACAATCACACTGCAGATTTTTAACTTTTTTTAAACGACTGGATGATGTGGTAAAGAATAAACAACAAAGAGCAAAACTGAATGTCTACAAATGTATACATAATAATCATATCAGAAATTTAATAGCAGACATCTCAGAGTCAAAAAAGCATCACGACATACCTGCGTTTGCTTGGGATAACTCCAATTTCATCACTTTCTCCATCTGGAGTTACCTGCCGTGCTTGCCACCATTCATCATCAGAAGCATTAATGACATGGAGAATATCACCAAATTTGAAGTTCAGTCCTTGACTTGGAAGGCCACTGTCTTTAGTCTTGTCATAATCAAATAGAGCTCTACATTGAAAAGAAAAAAAAAATACTGAAAAAGATGAAACAGGGAGCTGCAAATAGCAAAAGATTTATTTAAGCTGCCTATGTGTTCAGAAATGACTGCAGCATTCTAAAAGGTGCTCAAAAGAAGAATGCTGAATGCAATCTCTCCCCCCACATGTACACAGATAGTGCATAGTATAGTATTCACATACAATACATTTGAGAGCTTTAATGAGTGAGAATAAACGTGGCCCAGAGCGAAACTCCAGTACTTGGCAGAAGGTTCACAAGAAGATATCTTCAATCAATACTTCACATAGAACAAATTACACATCAGTGTAGGAAGAAAAAGTAAATTATTTGACACATGCAGCCCTGCTGAAAGTTCTGCAATGCACTTTGTTAGAAGTTACAAACTGGAAGTATTTCAGTAAATAAAAGTTACTGCCAAATACTGCACAGGAATACAATACATAGGGATGCAAAAAATAAAAAGCTCAAAAATATGGTCTGGACAGAATGCTGCTACTATAGTATCAGAAGGCAAAAAAAAGTATATGAACTCTTTTGGAAAATTCCCTACCATTTCAGAGGAATCCCATCCTTCTTTCTAACATCAGCCTATTTTCAAGTAATAGGCACCAGCACTACCAGCAGACTAGCTGCAGGCTGCAGTTTTATTCACGTTCTCTTTGCTAGCAAAGTCAATTTATTCAAGCTCACTGCTACTCTTACTTGGTACTACTTCCTTCTCCTGTCTTAGTTACAAAGCAAAATTGTCTGGAAAGGGACATGGTACACCACACTGAGGAATCAATACAGGTTAAAGATAATTTCTCCCTGTTGAATCATTTGAAATCTCAACCAGTTCCCTGAGGAACAGAACAGACCTATGGTACACTTCTTGCACCACAGCCAAGGATTTAGTGAGGATGTAGAAAGGAATGACAGGAGCCTCTCACAGAAGCTAAGAGAGACTCCTAGGATGCTTTAGAAAGGACTCATTTTACTTTTCAAAAAGGTGCATGAACAGATGTCAAGTGAAGTGCCTGTAATGAAAAAGACCAACAAAATCATCATGTGTTTCATCTGACAGCTCAATCGTTTCTCAGTGACACACCTGCTAAATGACAGCCTGTCTCAATTTAGAGATTTGATAACAAGTCCATCACAACCTTAGGAGAGCAGTGTCAACAGATCAAAAGTATTTTACAAAGGGATAAAGGTCTTAATGAATATTTTCTTAAGAGTCATGAACAAGATAAAGATTTTAAAACAGCTAGAAATACACAGGGCTCTGTGTATGATGAGCCAAACAGCGCCTAGAGTTAAGAAGAATCTCTTTCCATGCCAACCAATTAACATGGCATTTCCTGCATGCCTGAAAAGTTATCAGATGAGAACTTAATTTACACTGAAGATGACCTATTTATCTACAGATTGCTATATCTAAGCTCTTTGATGAACTCCTTGTATGGAAAATTTTATTGCTGATTAACATTGCATACAAGCATTTAATGTAAGTCATAACACAATACAAATTTACTTTAGATTAAACTCAGCATTTCTGACCAACCAGAGCTTTATACATAGTCCCACAATATTCATTTTACATTTAAGATCCTGCTAAAGTTAACTGACAAGTCCTAAAAATTACTTTAAAGGGAAAGCTCCAAGTTTTCCCTACTATTTCACCTGCGTTAATCAGAAGCACAACATCACTAACATGGTAATTCGGTTCCTTCAGTGAGAGGTGTACAGAAACTGAAGGCAAGTTGCACATTTCATGAATGCTTTCAAAGCCAAAACAGTTGTGTTAACAGTGCCACATTTTCCAGAATGCCTTTTTACCCGGCTGTGTTTGCTACTTGCAATACCACAGGCTGCTGATCAAGTTCTACTATTTCTATTTCTATTTCTTTTGCAGCCCCCTTGATAAACAAAGTAATGAGTGCATCCCTGGAGCAGCAGAAGTATCCTTCTGTACTTCTGTATGAAACACAAACTAAACTTACCTCTTCAGAATGAATGAAGGTCAGCCTGTACAGGAGCTTTTCTTTTTCTGCCTGACTTTTTGGGAAAGCTGTTTGAAACTGAATGTCTGAAGTGTCGGAACAACATAAGGATGCCCAATTAAACTCTTCCTGGAGTTGAGCACACTTTTCAGGCCTGGTGCTAACATCAATCTTATTTTTCAATGGATCTAATTAAGATTTCCTAATGCTTCCAAAACTGTGCAGTTTCTTCCACTTGGAGATGCAATTATTTTCTACTCTCATGCAAGGGGAGAAATCAGCACCATTGTTTGAATTTGTAATGTATTGTGCTGGTTGGAAAAATGCACAGGGGTGAATGTCATATTTAAATCTGCATTCTACACACATTGCACAGACAGAGATTTGGCACACAAGATTAGATAAAGCATGGAACAAATTTACTCCTGGCAATATATTATCAAAGAAATTTGATCCCATGAAAGAATTTCACTTTTTCACATTTGCTTTTTGAATTTGCAGATGAAGGAGGACAGCATAAAGGTGCAGCTCAGATGTAAAATCACAAATATTGTATAAGAGAATCCCTCTCCTCTTAAAATAAAGATCAGAAGAAATATAAAGCAGCAATCAGACAAGGGCACTAAACCAGTACATCTTAATTAGGGGAGAGAGAGAATTAGCTGTGCAAATTCAGGAGTTAGTCACTGCTGAATTGCTATATTTATACTCTTCTCCAAGGACTGCTTGCTGTATTGCTTTTTATCATATATACGTGCAATTAAGGAGAAAAATCTGCCCTTTTACTTTGAGTTGCATCCTCAACCAAACACAACCATCTTTTCCTTAATATTACACAACGATGCAGCTCATTTTACTCATTACTTTGGTAACATGACTTTGTGATATCACCACAGATTGTCATTCCCAAAGTCTTTTATTTCAGAGTTTTTCTGCAACTGTGATCGAATGTCTATAAACATACCTCTGCTGGACTTACTATTCAGTTTGGCTTACACTACATGATCTTAAAGACATATCCAAAAAAACCCAAAAATTACAGAATAAGTTCAACATCAGTTACTGAAACTAGTTTTGAACTAGTTCAAGTAAAAGTACAGAACATACCAAAGTAACTTACAGAGCATAAGTGGGACAGCCAACATGTTCTGTCAGTTTCTAGCAATATGTTCAAAGATCCTTGAAAGTTATTTCACTGAGGTCAAAAATTGCACTGGAAACCGGAGAACAGATGTGAACCCACCCTGTGTGTAGCCAAGCTGCCTACCAGACTTTGGCATCTTTAGATACGATGACAAGACTAGGTCTCAAAAACCACAGCAGCACTCTCTGAAAAGGGACGTGGGTGGAGAAGTACTTTTCACAAGGAATTTTTGCATTTCAGATTTTTCTTCCAACTTCTAACAGAGCTGATTAGCAAGTTTCAAAAATCTTACTTGGAAACGGAACCACCAGTTTCCACGGGGCTGCTGCCAACATTCTGGAGAAGGCTATACTTTTGGCAGCTGACAAAGTCAGAAGCCCAGCCTCAACCATTCCCAGGTCATTTCCATCAGGAGAATAAAAGCTACATAGATACAAAACACTTGTCAAGGGCTTGAAGAACTAGATGAATGCATGAATTGGAATGTAAATAGTTTAAAATCTGTAGCTTTAAGCTATAACTAACAAAGCAAATTGAAAGTGGTTGAGATTGTTTAGGCTTAGTTATACCATAAGCACTAAAGTGATAAACTTTGTGATTGTGGATATTAAGGTCTCACCATCACATCCATAAGCATGTATAGTGCACAAAGCTTGCCAAGGGGAAAAATCATCAACACTGTAATATCATGATGACTTAAAGACTGATTGCAAAACTGCCTAAGTGGATCCAAACCTGAGCAGCCACGCTGCCCCACCACCACCAGACAGACCTCTTTGAACCAGCAGTTGTGCTTGTGCAGTTGTACGTACAGTGTACAACCAGAGAGAGATGAACTGTGTGAAATACAGTGCTTTTCTTGGAGGTTAAAGTTACTATCACTTTATTTAAGCCTCTTATTCTGGGTCCTCGTGAATGCAGAAGCAGGTCAAGGAAGTGCAATGGGGAGAAAGCAGGGACAGGGGAGAAAAAACAGCAAATGACAGAAGTCTGGTGAAAGATTAACCAGAGTCCCATGTTAAGAAAGTCCTTAAAAGATCTGCTGCTGCATTAAAATCCCCCTCTTGGCTTCTAAAAAAATCAACTCTGTTCAGCAACCTGTTACTGAATATAATGGAGATAAAAATTGACTATTATAAACCAATTTACTGTGACTTTCACAGTGAAGAAGTAGGGTTTCACTGCTTACAGCTAAGACTATATTTTCAACCAGCATTTCACACTTGATGGCAATATCACTCAAAGCAGATCCTAAGACTCCTCTCTCCTAAGCTGCACCTATTTCTGAAAGGGACCTTGCTTCTACAAAAGCATGATGATCAGGGAACTACTTCAGATGAAGTGCATTTAGTCAGGCTCATTTTTCTGTTTTGATTTACTCTGTGGCCCTGCAAACAGATAACAAAGCACAACTGGGAGACAGAAACTGTTTGAGGTGGATTTCTAAAGGGGCAAAGGCAGTGGAGCTTGGGCCTAAGATTTTAGCAGGTAAACCAGTGAGGTCCTGCAACATTTTAAATCAAATTTAAAGCAAGCACCATCACTAACAAAGTCTTGTGTGCTCTATTAATACATTCTGGACTCTTTCAAGAAGTTACTGCTGGCTCTTACTCAACTCAGAGATGAGTCAGATGGAGAAACTCAAAGATCAATTTATTTTTTAAAATTCAACCGTTCAATCCATATTTCACATTTGAAATGTTACACCTTGTCAGTATGTCATAACTGATACAGGAGTAAGGCTGCACCTTGCCAGAATTTCCTGGGGAAACTACTTATTTTCTTAATTATTTCATGCTCTTATATTCCCACTTCCTTTTAGACTTCTTTATGTTTGATTTTGCATGAAAAAAATAATGAAGGATATTCAACTTATTCACTCTGATGCATTTGATCCCTTGTTTTCCATGGAAATTATTCTGTAACACAATTCTATCGAATTTCTTAATACAAACGGAGAATATGACTAAGGCAAGCTGAAGAAAATCAGATGACAACCTGTCAAAGCTTAAGCACAGATCTGAAGTCAAAACCTAAGAAAGAGGAGAATATGCAGTTTTGTCACAAAAACACAAACTGAGTTAAGTCAGATGTTAAGACACCACGTACTTTGACTTAAAAAGAATATGTGTTTACTTAAGGGTTATAATCTCAGACTCGGGACAAAAAGCAAGTAAATGCACCACTTTTCAAAGTTCTCAGTGCTAATACTAATTTTTCAGTTGCGTTACTTCTTTCTCGGTTGTATTACTTTAATCAAACTGAATTAAGTTTTGTTTTTAATATGCTGCAATCACAAAAACATCAAGTTCAGCAATGAGCGAGTATACAAAAATACAGAAATACTAAGTTTTCAGAAAAGCAGGAAAACACACCCGTAATATGATAAAAAAGATGATTACCTGACATATAGGGATCTCTTCTGGCTGGTTCGCAAAGATCCTGATCCTGAACTAATGCTACTGTTCATCATCTGCTCCCGTAAATCATGTATTTTAGCTTCAAAACGACTGTATTCTGCAAGAGAGGGAAGCACTGCTATTAATTTTCTCTGTACCTCTGGGGATTAAATTACTCACAAGAATACTGAAAATCTCAGAAAATAAGTATTTGTTAGAGGTTTGCTTTTTTTTTTTAATGCAAAAAAAAGTTCCAAGATTCCAATGTTTTAATTAAGCTTTTTTTTTTTGTAATTAAAAACTATAAAAAGTCTTACATTTATCAACTGAAATAGAATTTGAAATAAAACAAATGAACAAAAGCAAATATCTGTTACAGAGATTTCATCATTCATTCTACAGTTTACAGTGACCAACTACTTCCTAATTAAACATAACTCTATCAATCGCTTCACTGCAATAAAAACACAGAAATTTTACACCGTGACCAAAAATAAAGCTTAGAATATGAATCTGAAGTGCACATATTTATAATCTAAATTATATTTTTTAAATGCTAAGATGTGAGAATGACAAGTTTCTGACAATTGGAATTGAGTAGATACTTCAGTATTGCTGGACTTGAGTAAGATACAAGATTTAGCATTACAAGGTGGGGAATATGCAAAACATTAGCTGAATAAAACAATGTTCCCATGGGACTTCACGTAAGGAAAAGAAGTCCAGAATTCTGGCACAAATCTCAATCCAATTGCAAACAGCATTAAGACATTCGAACTCTCTCTATACAATTATGTACAATGTTAATCCTGGTAAAACGGATTGTGTTCTTAAGGAGCACTGTGCACTACTAAAACTAAGATAAATACATTTGATTTTATCTACAAAAGCAGACAGTAAAATAGCGATAGTTTCTTGAGGACAAACATATCCTAAAGCAAGGTACTTACATGTTGCCAGCATAAAATATGAACTCAAAACAAGTAAGTTTTTCCTTCAGTTCAATAGTTTGGACTTCAGGATAAACAGATCCACTTCTAAAACCTTTCTAGTTAAGGGAAATGCTCTACAGCCACCACCTTCACCAGCAGACCACGTGATGCAAGATTATAACAAGTCAACATTGGGAGAGCAAGGGTGTGCACAGCCAGCAGCTGCTGAGCTGGGTAATTTGTGCTTTTCTCTCTTGCTGCACCTCATTCCCTGTGGGCATCAAATTTACTCAAGATACGCGAGACTGATTAAAAGGGATCTAAGATGCAAAAAATCTTGAGGAAATCTCCAAACTGCACTTCCTTCAACAGCCATCTTAAACACCACAATTTATCCTGTTATGTTCTGTAGGACTTTCTCCCCACACATTCATCAGGCAATAAGCACCAAAATGCACAGGTTAGCCAAGAGAGGAAGAAAAAAAAATTAAGTTATCGAAGAACTTTCTGTGAACTGGTTTCTGGTATACCACTTCATTCATCCAGGTAACTATAAATTGAATATTCTAGCAATAGCAGCCATAATTAACACTGCAGTTTGTGACTGTAAGAACAGCCTCTTAGATAGTCCTGTTTCTTGTCCTTTGAACCCAAAAGCCAGTAGTTATTAAGATAGCATCTTAGTTTTTGAATCAGCAATGGTGTCTTTGTACAAATGAGGTCCGAATCAAACAATTTACCAGCACTAACCAAACTGATGATGATGCCTGATGAGAAAAACTGTTTCCACACTACTGATGTTATTACTAATATCAAAGGAATTCAGCATGACAAGATGGCAACGTAAGAGGAATGTGAGAAAACAGGATTTTTTAGAAAGCAACATCCCTTAAGGGAAGGACCCAAACACAGAAAGAAAAACCTCCTCCTGCTGTGCCACTGCGGCACCACATGGTGTGGGTAAGTCACCTCATTTTCCTCAGCTTTTCCCCTTCCTCACTGCTGCTTCTCTTATCTACTTAGACTGCAAGCCCTGAGACAGGAACCCACTTTTCACAAGGACTAATCTAAACAAGATTTTAGACAGCACCTGCATATCTGCATTTCATTTATATGAACACACAGGTTCATTTTTAACAGCTGCTTTGTCTCTGTTTCAGAGGTGAAAATTATATAATAATAATGACTTAAATGGGAAATAGTCTCACTTTACAATAACAACTGGGGAGCAAGCACTACATTTATCAAGAGACAGGTATCAAAACACAGGAATGAATCTGAGACATGCCAAACTTTTTCACACAATGAGACACTGCAGGTAGGGCAGGCAAAAAGCTCATTTCCTTCTTTAACTTCTCTCTCCAGACAAGACACGGTCACATTTCAGAACAGCTGAGAGCCAGCTCCTGAGATAAGGGAGCATGCGGTGCAAGTCTTTATGAGGAGACTGGATGCTGCCTAAAATGAGATTCTCTGAAGTCTTAACCACTCCTCTGAGTCTACTGTGAAGGGATGCACCTTTTTTTCATTTTTAACCTGTCCATTAATTAATTCAAATCAGTGCATCATTAAAAACAAAAGTTTTTAAACACACTGTCTACTGACTGAAACGTGGCTTATCTCAAAATTATTTATCTGCTCTAATTAAAACAACAAAAAAGTTAATAAGGCAGAACATAGTTACACAGTTAAATTCATACTGCCAGGACTGCTTGCATTATAGAAAAAAATTTTATTCATTCTGCAAAACTCTTTTGCCTATAAAACCATTTCAATGTCACCGTTTAATTTATAAGAAATCAAAATTTCAGACAAGGGGTCTGACCAGTGAAACTCTCCTGGACTGCCACTCTGGTGAGCCACAGGGATAAGCAGAAAGATGGTGAATTGTCTGTATCGGCTGTGGAAGGTAAAAAAGAGGCAGCTATGACAGTTAATTTGGTCTGGAACACACAACCTAGCAAAGAGAAATAAAAAAACAGAAGACTACAACAAGGGATAGAAACTTCAGAAGGAAAAGCAATTCATGGAAGCATGGATGTACGCACTGGGAACAGATGGCAGCACAGCACTCAGAAGCAGAGATTCCTACATATACTAAACCCACTAAGAGCTGAAAAAGTTCACTTTAATTAAAAAAAGTATGCCTCTTGCATCCCTCTTACCATCTGTCTGTGGAAAGCCCTCCTTTAGTGAGCCCCTCTGGATCTGTCAAAGCAGTTTCTGCTGAGAATTTTGTGCTGTTTTTTTTCCCCTCCACTCTCAGGATACTCACAATTCTCCTTTATCGTGCTGCCTACAGACACACTGAGAAGCGGACCCTGGCAGTAAGTTAGAACAGCCACCACCACAACCACCTTGTACTGACCTTCCACGTGCTTCCAGTTCTCGGCTGTGAGGCAGGACTGGCACAGTATGCAGTGCAGTGAAGCTGTATTTACGAGCTCTAGTAATGAACTACCTTTATCTCTTGACTATCAACACTGATATTTGATAAATTCATAGGTACAACTCATGTGCTTGTTACAGACTGTAGTATAAATTTCGGGTGGTAGAGAAAGCTGTGGAGCGTATGCTACTTACTATGACCACACAAAAACATGTGCCAAGATGTTACGTATGAAAATATACAGTAAAAGCATTTAAAGTCATCTGGGGAGAGATGGCACTTAGCTTCAACACCAGACTTTCTATATTAATGTGAACTGAGAGCAACCACAGTGCATTCCATGTGCTATTGGTGGCTTTCACACATTCACGCCTCACCAACCACTTGAAAGACCCCAGCCATGCAATTTCAAAACAGACAAAAAAATTGCATTTGTATTTAGTTAAGAATTTTTCCCACAGAACCTGCAAAATTCAGAATGAGACTACATCCAGCCACTGCCAATGCTGAAATGGATTTACCAAGAACACGCATTTACAACTTTCAAAAGGCTGGACACTTCTTAAAGAAAGACTAGCAATTTTATTTATTATCTTAAAGAGCAGGAGTGAAGATTTAAAGGATTAAAACATGAGTAAGCTGCTTTACAGTGTTATCTATCAGGACTATTTATAGCAGAACCCTTCTTCTAAGCTTAATGGGACAGACTTTAAAGGTACTTTAATTGACTAATCTGGATTATTCACAAATCAGTAGAACCAGGTACAAACAAGCAGGGAAAAAAAATGGATGAGTAGAGATCACATACCTCACAACATGGCAAAACAATTTCTTCTAAAATACTGTAAAGTAGTTTTCATTTTTTGAAATAGGGAAATACTGAACTTTTAAACCACCACTGACTTCAGCAATTCATGTACTCCACCAAAATGCGATTGAAACTTAATCTCTTGATATGCAACAAATACTGAAATGTAAGTTTTGCAAAAACATTATTACCAATATGCTACTTTTACGAATGGGAGATTTGTATTTCCAACACAAATGTTCAGAAAAATCATTAGCTCATGGACATGAAAATGCTACCATTTTCCAGAATTTAGTCATTCTGTTTTAAATGCCACAAGAAAATAGTGCATAAGTAGCAGCATCACAGTGAGAAAAATTGGCTCAATGCTGGCCATTGAAAGGTAAGCTTTAACAAAGCATTATTTCTTCTTTTGACTCATTTGCTTTAAAGACAAAGAAGAATGAAAAACTACAAGGATGTTGTACTTGGATCTTATTTTCAGTCAATGTATAAATTCCATCAAAGCAAAAAAAATACAAGGAAAATGCCAGTAAAAAACTGGCTAGTTGGTTATCAGGAGTTTGAATCTCAAATAGATTTTGCAGTGGTTCACCATGAATCACATTTACTTTAATCAAACTAGAAAGAATATGCATGTATCAGTAACATACGTAAACAATGCAAGTTCAGAAGTGGTGTTTTGTTTTGGTTATTCTGTGTTGTGGTTTGTTTTCTGTTTTTTGTGCTTTTTTTTTTTTGTTTTTTTGTTTGTTTTTGTTTTGTTGTTGTTGTTGTTTTTTCACAACACATGAAAATCATTTCTTGAGGACTTGGCCTCACCTGCTAATCTTACACTGATCTTCCCAGTCGCCTAAGAACATTGGGCTAATCTGACCACTAAGCCATCTCACTATTCTTTCAGAGAAGAAGTGGGTATACAGAGATAGACTTGATCACGTGAAATATAAAGAAAAGAGAAATGCAGATTTTAAATTCTAAATAACAGGCAGCTGATAGTTGATGTGGAAAAAAAAGCAAAAACCTGTTCTACTAGTTAAAATATATTTTATGTTTTAAACTTCAGGTGGATTGTTGGAAAACAAAGCGCTGCTATCATTTCCTGTTGTAAAAGGCTTATCTGCATTTTGCCACTATTTTGAAGGAAGGGTCAAGTGACCAATGAAAGAATGCTGATGCCTGCTTTTGTTTTCCATGACCTCTAAGAGCACTCTTCACAGTTATGTGCATGTAACTGAAATTAATAAAAAATATGGACTTAATTGACCAGTTTTGAGCTAGTAGAATTTAAGAAAGAAAAGGTGTTTAATTCGCAAAACAATCCAAATTCCATATTTTAAGAATTTTCATATTTTAAATGTATTTCTTTGGCTATTTTTCTTATTTTAAAATGTTTGCATGCACTCAACCTATGATAGAGTTGTGGCTGTATACTGGCACCTCGTTCCTTGTCACAATGGCCAAATCTAACCTTCCAGAAATGTTGAGGTAAGCCTGTATTATTATTTTGTCCTCAAAACACAAGCGAGTGTTTCAGATGACCTTTTAACTTCATTGGACATAATGGAAGTGGAGCTGTCCATGTGAAATGGCAGCAAGAGAAAAACAGATCCCTCCAGAGGGTGTATGTCTCTGGACAGTCCTATACTCCCCCTTGCTGCTCCTCTCCTCACTACATTCTCTTCACACACTGCTATGTAGCACAGTGCTTTCAGCGACCAGCTCTGAATAGACACTCCAAGATATACAGAAATCTAAATGGCTTAGAGCTTCCATTCACTCTTTCACACTGTTATCATATTTTTTTCTTACCATCCTACATTTGTGGAAAACCTGAAGAAGATACAAATAATAAAAAAAAAGAGAAGGCAGAGTGGTACTGAGGTCTCTGCAGAACTAGAGAACAACAGAAAAAAGTAATGGCGCAGAAACCTCTACAAATGAGAATGGTTCATGAAATGCTTTTGTGCACTGGAGGAACATCGTCTTCTTTAAAACTGCTTTGGGTAATGGGTCTTTGCTTTCAGTAGAACTCACTATAAAGCAAAATCCCATTTTATTCACAAATGATGTCCTAAAGGGAGATAGAAATGTGCTGTGCCACAGGGAAAATAACAAAAAGGAATTTAAAAGGAAGAGGAAAATGAGAACAACATCCTGACTTACTCACCAGCTCTACAAGATAATTCCTATCTCCCAAGCTTCTGTTCTTTTCTACCTTTCAGCAGCGCTCAGCCCCAGCAGGTTAAAACCAAGTGCTCTCTCTGATATGCACAGAACATGTGTGTGTGCATGTACCAACAAGTATGTACTAGTACAATCCAGTATAACTCAATGTCTCACAACATCTGAATTTAGGTGAGCGTTAAGGTAAATTTTAAAATGTACCAGGAGAAGGCAGAAGCCAGCTGGCTACAGTTGTGGCACAAGTGTACAGAAGTGGTGCATGATGTACAACCACTTCAGTGAAGAAGAAAATACTTACACATTTCCTCTTTGGCTTTCAGCTATTCCAAAGCATGGGTGAATGTCTGAAATGTGATTGAGTATAGGAGGCAAATTTTGTAAGACATCACTAAAATTACCTAATGCTGCTGAAAATAGAATGCATGCCCAGAAGGATATTCTAAGGCATAAGATTATATTTGTTTTCACACTGTTTCATTGTTTTCTGATTCTATAACCGAAGAATATTTTGGAGATTTAAAAGAAAAAGAAAGTCAGTTACATAATCTGAGCCCAAATACAGTAACAGCAGTACCACTCAGCCATGTTAGCCTATCTAGGGAGTAGTAACTACTGCTCACTAAACTGTGTTGTCTAACTGGATTTGAGGAGACTGGGATATGGAAAATTCAATATCTTCCATGGCAGGAGTTTTCCAATGATTTTTATTTATTTACATTAAACAGCCTACTGAGGCTTTTATAGGAGAGAACTGCCTGCAAAGTTTTTGATTTTGTTCTTCCCAGAAACCAGAGCAGAAAGACAGGAAGGGAACTTCTGAAAGAGCAAATGTTGCAGGATGCTACAATACAAATTAGCATTTTCAACCACATCTATGAACATACAGACTGTCATATACAGTTACAGGCAGTGAAGTGAGCTGGTCCCAAGTGTCTTCCAAATGCTCCTATCATACTGAATTTATTTACCCAGTTATAATGAATACTGATGGATGTCTAGAATCTCCTTGATCTGTCCTAGCTGTCAGCATCTTTTACTAAAATCCTACTGGAATCATAAATATAAATAACACACATATGCAATACAAGCAGTTAGAACTGATATTCTTCATCTTTAGGAAGACATTTGAGAAACACTGATGACAAACAATAATTTCATGCTCTATTCGTTTAAATACTTTTTAACCTTTTCTTGAATGGCAGAAACAAAAAACGGAGATAGAGTGTATCATTCCCAACTTAACTGAATCAAATTAGGGGAAAACAAGACCATCAGCAGCTATAATCCAGGAAATTTCAAGACAATCAGAAAATATACGTATTTTTATTAAATACTCAATATTAGTGGGATTATATTTTCTACTTGGAAACCTGTATCTCAGGCAGAATGCTTTCCTATAATAAAAAATAATCAGGAACCTTTAAGAAAATACTCTTTTTACTGATTCCTAAGCAATAAGAAGTGAATATCTTATCCAAAATACTTTCTACACCACATCTGAAAGAAACTGACAGCTAGAATTCCACTCAACCTCTTTTTACAAGAAGTAAGAAAACGAGAGAGATGACAAAAGTCAGACGTAAGTAGCTAGAGCTCTCTGAGGTATGCTGGCCATGTGTCACTTCATACTTTGTCTCCAAACTACAATGGATCTCAGTCTCCTACATACACTTTTCTTCTGCAGCACACTTCAAAAGGGTAAGGTAAACCCTGACATGCTTCCAACACTCCCACTCCAAATAGGGATTAAAGCAGTACTCCAGAGGGAAAAGCTGGCATGTAGACAAAACATATTAGAAGGAAAAAAGATCTTTCTAAGGATTTTTTCTAAGGAAAAAAATCCTTTATAAGAAAAAAAGATGTCAGATGCCTGTCTAAAATCTAGGATATTTCAAGAAATATCTCCCATAACTACTTTTTCAAACAGGCCCTATAATTCTCTGAGAACCATGTTCTCAGTGCAGCTCAGCTGCACGCAGTTTTGGTCCCTATGCTTCAGTAACCATACAGTAATAAGCGCAGCTCTTAGTTTGAAGCCTACAAGTGACATCTACTGAGAAGTTTGTAACAGAAGCAAGACTATGTTGCTCTAGGCAAACTTCTGTGCAATGAGTCAAAATCCCATCGGTCAAGCACCTCAAAACGTGTTTCAAGAAAATGAGTTATCCACTTGGACAAGCAGTAATGAAGAAAGCTGTTTTTCCAGTGTAGAAAGAGCAGGAACCATCTAAAATGCTTAGTTCTTTCTTAGAAAAAGTGAGTTCCAACCTTTGGAGTATGAAGGGATCCTTTGCTTTTATAAGCATGAGTGCCAGAAAAAGAGGACTGAAAAACTGCTTCTTTTAGATGAAGTCTGAACACATTTTTTTGGCAAGGAAGAAATAAAGTGATTGTGTCTTGGAATATGTTCTAGCAGAGAAGCATTTGTTCTGCTACTAGGAACCACTTCTCAAAATATCTTTCTGGCAGAAGAAACAGTGACCAAGAATGCCCTCTTTGTACAAAAAAAAAAAAAAGAAAAAAGTGGCCTGATCCTCCACAAGTATATAAAAGCACAAGTTTTAACTCTTAATAAGTAGAAAGATCATTATGTTTGGGGCTACTGCGTGTAACAATTTGGCTCACCTACGAGAACACTGTAGAATTAACAGAGGATAGGCCAAATGCATATCAACAGAAATACTTGATAATTCAGACACAAAGCCTAAGCAAACATGCCAGAACCAATGCTGACCTTCCTATTATTTCCGGCCCTGTAACAGAACAGTCTACCGACTCAACATGTGAACAGGATGCACACACTCAAAAGACAACACAGGCATTGACCATATGGGCTGGCTGCAGGGATTTGACTGTGAAGCAGACACAAACAAATAAGTTGGCCTTATTACTGGCAAGAGTTCCTGGATCGGTGAATACATGATGCAATGTTGACACAGGTGGAGCGGAGGGAAATATGAAAGCTAACACTTCAAAGGCTCAGAGAAAACAAGATAAGAAGGGTAAAAGAAACATGACAGAAAAGCAGAAAAAGAGAATGAAGAAGAGTGTGCAGCAATGAGCTACCTAACAATTTCTGATGAATATGGCAGTTCTTAATGTCCAGATAAACACTTACACTTACTCCTTGCTAGGACTGCTAAGGGAAAAGTTTTAGGCAGACAATTCAGTGCAAACAAGATTTAGTTGTGTGCCTTCCAAGTTAGTAAAACCACAGAACGAGCTGTTGACAACAGTTCATAACAAGCCATGAAGAATGTCTTGTCATATGCATAACAATAATACATGACCTTACAGACTCTAGGTATGTACATCATTTTAGATTACTGAATTGTTGAAGTTCTCAAATAGACAAAGGCATTTGAAACTTGCTGTACAAGTGCATGAGGACAATATTGCATTGTGATGAGACAAAATTATTTTGCTTCTGCAGAGTCCAGAAGGATGGTTAATCAGCACCCACTGCGGTCTAATCCAGATCAGAAGAAATTGCTAGATGAGTGGAAATACCAGCTTAGCATAAAACAGGAATGAAAATCTGATGGTTTCTTTAGGTCAACACAACAGAGTAGGAATTAGTCTTTTATCCTCCTACTGATAAAGAAAATAAAGCACCATATTAAAAGGTAAAGACAGTAGTAGGATGTAAGTAATGCTGTGGTATTTCTACTCAGTTGTGGATTTACTGGCTTAACTTTCACATCCTGACAGTGTTACCATTTAGAAAAGAAATCAAAATTCTGAACACAATCTGAGCAAGTAACATACCAAGCTTTGGCACTAACGCTTGCTTACAATTACGCTAACAAGTATGTGTCAACATCTATTACATTACTTGTTTCTGTTATGCTCAAAAGGGGTTAGGTGGGGATAGGATGGGAAGACATTTTAAATTATCTGATTTTCAAATTATAGAAGTGAAACTCAAATGTGTATGGAAACTATCTTACCTTCTGGACGGTACTGGGCCACAATAGTTACTGCTTGGCCTGCATTCTTCAAAGCTGTTGCTGCTTGTTCATGGGTGGCTGCCTTCAGGTCGACTCCATTTACCTACAAATTATACAAAAAATCCTTTTTATCAAAATAAATGTTTGTGTTTATTATTATCATCACAAATACAGACTCATGAATAAAAAAGAATTAACTGGATACAAACAAGTTTCCATGTCTTGTGAGATTTCCCTGTTTCCCTATTATGAGTTAGTTAATATAAACGAAAATTAATGCTCTTTACTGAAATCAAAAGGCAGTGAATCCTCTCTCGCATATAACCATCTGTTAAGAAACAAATCACAGTATATCACTTCATGAATTTATTATTGCTAAGTCAATTTTCTTGTTTAAGATTTTTTTCATTCTTTTTAAGGACATGCTCTGAATGCTGCCTTCTGTGATGGTTCACTTCACCTTTCCACAACAGGACTTCAAGGGAGCTCCTTAGTAAAAGCACACCTACAGACCACTGCTTAAAATTCAGTGACAGACCTCATCCTCCACACTTTCAATGCAGCCATTTTAAAAAGTGTCAGGAAAAAAAAAAAATTGAAGCAGAAATGTGTCACATTATAGACCAAAAGTGTTTTTCATTGTTACAAGTTAAAATAAAGATGTACTTTATTAACAGAATTTTAATGACAGCAGAGCCAATTTTTTTTTTCCTTAGCTATCTACCAATACACAGTGTAACTGTTCTGAGAAATTGTTGTTCATAAATTAAGTCATTTCAGGAAGAAACACAAGATCTTTATGACCTTCAGTACTAATACAGGAAAAGTCCTCAGACAGGTACGAGATGGGTGCAATTAAAACTAATGGGAAGTTCTGCAGTTAATCCAGGAAGCAAAGCATCAGTTTTCAGATATTACTGCTAAATGTCTCCATCTCATTAGAAGGCTTGTTTCTGAAACCTGCATTCTTTCCATTTAGACACACATACACACACCTCAGATATCAGTAAAAATAACTTAAAGTCTTATAATTTTTCACTCTGAAAAACATCTGAGATAGAATAGTGTCATTTTCATTGAGGTAGAGATGAGAAACTGAGGCAGACTAGCATTCTCAAAGATACTACAGAAATATACTAGCAACTGTTCCACTGCCTCAAATTCAGCTCAGTTAATTAACGATATTATTTACATTTAAATTGTATTATCTGTCATTAGTATCAAAAGTAGGGAAAACTTTTTTGTTGCTGGTGTTTAAAAAGAGAAGCAAAGATTCCTACAGAAATTATACGATCGCCTTTCCTAAGTTCTCCACTGAGGTCAGCTGGTCCTCCTGCAAGGATGAAAGAGATGAAAATTCCTTCTCCATCTTCTCCTCCAACAATGTTGAAACCAAGACCCGTTGATCCTCGATGCAGGACAACCTTTCTAGGCTCCCTGGATGAAAGAAAGGAATGCCAAAGCTTAGTCACAAATCATGAATAAAATTGAAATAAATAATTAGAAAAGCAAAGCTAAGCCATATGAGAGAAAAAGTATTGAAAATTCACGTATCAAGAATTATATGTTTAACCAGTTATATTTTCAAATATTTTCTATTATTTGTATACCTTCTATTTTGCTTGTAGATGCAAAAAAGCCCTTCCCGTTGTTAGGTGAACTGAACTATCCATTTGTATGCACATATTCTAAATTCCTGTTATGCTGCTTATTCAGCACTACATGACAATATTTAATACTTTCCATATCGTTCAAGAGCCTGAAACAACCTAATGGTAATAAAAATGCTGTTTTCTGAAACTTATCAATTAAATTCTAATGGAAAAGTTAATAACGAAATGTATCTCCTTGCTGCTCTAATTCCATTCTAGTTGGACAAAAAAAATATATAGCAAAAAGAAACTGTAGCACTCACATATATTTGCAATTTATTTGCAGAAATTGTAACTGAAAAAGTTAAATCCAAACCAAGTTGTTTAATTCTTGGCTTCCTGGCTTGGATCAGGAAATGAAAGAAGAAATGCTGATCAAGTTATAAGAGTGAATTCAATAGACACAGCCAGTC
>JAOWBP010059129.1:24959-39015 GCA_028571105.1 Tragopan temminckii
TTCCTGGCTTGGATCAGGAAATGAAAGAAGAAATGCTGATCAAGTTATAAGAGTGAATTCAATAGACACAGCCAGTCAACATCTAGTGCAGAAATCCTCCCTCCAAAAATCTGCTGTTTTATCCAGTAGAATAAAAGCATGGATGATTTCAGAAACAGAAAACTTCTAATAATAAAAAAGAAAATGTGCACTACATTTAAAAATCACTAGAGAGCACTAAAGAACAATTAACAGACATCCTTAAATATTTGGAGACATAAATTATTAATTTATAGGACAAAGTAAGATGCTGCATTTTTCCAAAACAAAAAATATAATCTAGTCCGATTTTTTAAACTTCTCCATTTCTGCACTGGCTTTTAGATCAATTTAGCATCAAATTCCTAAATTTTACCCTCTATCAGATGTCAGATTCATCTTTTCAGAGCGCTGTTTTGTTACAAACGTATGACACTGAAAACCTACGTATATTGCTCCGAATCACAATAACACAACAGATAAGCTGAGTTAGAGAATATATGTACATGGCATCTTTTTACATGCTATTCAACATATCTAAGCCTCTTTCTGGGATGAAAGCAATGGAAAAAGGGAATGTAATATCAAGAAGAACCCCCAAAGCCCTCCTTGAATAGCCCTTACATTTCATAGGAAGCCTAAAAATCTCAGTAATTTTGAGAAAAGCTCTACACTTCTAACATCAGTAATACCATCAGAAGGACAGAATCACTGCGGCATATGTCTCCACCTAACCATAAGCTAAAAAATATAAAGACATATCTGAGGCCATCCCAGTTTCTAATACACAAAATCTCATTCTCCAACGTAACCATCTCACTTATGCTTCAATCTGGGCAATCTGGGTAGACCCCATCTCAGAAACAGAATGGCACTACCCAAATTAGACAATAGCGTGGCACAGATTTCAGTAACAACATACTGATAACACAGTTTAACATTCTCAATTTGCAGGAGAGAAAAGTAACAAAATTAGATGTGCTGTATTGATGAACAAAAAGATTAATGCAATCTTCTACTGAAGAAGTAGTAGTGAAGTAATGAATGGTTGCTAATGGGAAGGGTTAAGATCTCTCTAGCCATTCTGGATTTATTAATCCATCAAAATAAAATAAACCCTTGTCTGAAAAATATATATTGCTGGCTTTAAAATAATTAATAATCTCTGGTCTGTTAATTCTACCATCCTAAAAAGCTCAGTCAACTCACGAAGCACTTTGGCAGGGCATCCTGATTTTAATACTACTCCAAGAATGATACATCATGTATATCTTTTTAAAATACATCCAATTTGCTTCTTAAAACAGTATTCAAGTTGTAAGAAATAGATGCATTTATGCTTTGAAATATCTTTATGAGCATTTTTCCCACAAACACATTCTGAGCTTCTGTGGTTAACTAATGTAGCTTTTCTTCTTCATTACCTGGTAATCTCATCATCTCCAAGCATTCCCTTTGGAATTGGTGAATATCTCCCTGGAGATGCTGGAGGAAGGGACTGTCCTAAGTAGGCAGAAGGAGTGATATGGTTGTCCACTGGTTGAGAATAAGCTTCAAAGAGGAAGAAAAATAAAAATAAGCATTAAGACAAGAATGAGAAAGCTGTTGGAACTGAAACAAAATATTATGTGGAGTGACTCCTAAAAACAAAATGTAAGACTTAATGTTATACTTATTCCAAACTGGCAAGTAGCTTGCTTTTTTCTTCTAGAGATATGACGTGGAGTATCCCAGCATCCCTAAGATACTCTAGGCTATTCTTACTATCAGATCTGAACAAGAAGAGATGTTACATTTCTTGAGCACTGAACAAAGTCACCTTGAAATGAAAGCATAGGTGTTGGTAGAGATGCTCAGCCAACAGCCCACATTAAGAAACAAAGACAGGATTATTCTACCTCCTGTTCTTCAAGGTAAGAGGCATCAATTTACTGAGACAGATATACAAACTTGTGCAAAAAAGTCAACTGTACTGCAAGGATCAGCTGCATTGATTACATGGAGTGTTATAAAGATTTAGTCTAACTTCTTGTACAATAGGCTATGTATGAGTCTTGAGCTGTCCTCCACATGACATGCCTAAGTTTAGCCTGAGCCACAATACCCACACTAGAAAAGTTTAGCAGCTTAATCTTACAGCAGATGGAAATTATACTATAATTTTGAGAAACTTTTCCCAGTAAGACCTGGGTTATATGCAAGCTTCTTCACAGAATTTTTGGGAGAGAGATTTGGTAAATAGCCTGCTTTCGAACCACTCAATCCATGCTGGGTTGATTCTGCATACTAAATTCCACATACGGACATTCTATCACCCTGACCAATGCTCTGGTAAGTGAGGTTCTCAGATAGGGAACCATATACTACCTTAGTGCCTGCATAGAATCTGATATCAGATTGCTTTGTATTTTTTTCTCTGTCACAGCAGAACAGTTTTCAATTTTCTAGACTGAGTCTCAGCAAACATTAAAATGCACTATTAAATGCCTAGGTAGTTTATCAGCTAGTGCTTTTACAAGTAATTAAGTGTGTTATTCCAATATACCTTTTTAAAAGCTAGCATTCTTAGTGCTGTGCTATGGAAGCTAATCTAACGTGGCACAAAAGGCTCTCTATGGAATTCCAGAGGAAATAAAACAGAGCCTGTGCCTTTTCACAAACTGTTTTAGCTGGATATCATACCTGAAGAACATTCATAAGCAACGTGATAGAAATGAAAAGTAAGCCATCACTTTTTGATTCCCAAATTAGGTCAAAAGTTCTAAATAAACATTATTAGTGCAGTAAGTGACAACAAAATTGTGTTTTGAACAAAAAGAAAACTAAATACATAAAATTAACTTGTTTTGACAGAAAAAGTTAAAGACACTTAAGGAGAAATTCTGTGCCCAGATCCAGATCCACCCCCACTGCATATTACACAATTCTATTCAACAGGAAAATGAAATATCTGCAAACTGCTCACACTAATCACAAGTACGATTCCAAAATGGAAATAAAATTAAAACTACACTGCAATTTACTGTCATTACATATTCTCCTCTTCCCGTATTTATGCTATTTAAGCAATCACAAAACATCTATGTTTCCAGTGAGGAAGCTGATGACTCCCTATCTTGCATTACTTTATTTCTCAGTGCGCAGAGGAAATATTGCACCAATGCACACAGGCACATATGTGCACAGACACAAGACAAGTAATTTAACATTTACTAGAAGTCAAAAGTGCATCGTTAATAATGTCTTCAAAGGAGGCTTGTACATGAAATAAATAATCTATGAACTCAAGAAAAGAGTAGACACTTTCCTGTCTCTGTGATATTCTACAGCATGCACACTGCAGTTAAATTTGGTGGTTTTGAATAGCAAGTTCTAGATCTATTCAGTAATATTCTGAACTCATACTCAATTATACAAATAAGTTACTCAACATTTCTTCCAGGATCCACTTAACAATCAACATTTATATTCAGATTACTGAGGTAATTTACATTGCCTACTGACATGACTTATTTCAGAAGGCCATTAGTTATGATTGTGGAACACACAAATCAGTTTAGCTGCCAATGTTACTAGCCAGATGGATGGCATCAGTGATCGCGATCCCAAAATTTATTGCTATGAGCAATATACTTCATGTTGTGCAGACAGTACAGGTACCATATCAGCAGGTACTGAGCACTGTGCTACCCCACGTCTCTGTTAAAGTATTTATTTAAAAAAAACAAAACAAATAACAAAATTAAACACCACATAAGCAAAACCAAAGATGGATCTGGACAGTGAGCAGCACAGGCATATATTTGGGCAGTAGGGATTCATGACTTTATGCTATGATACAATTAACTTCAATGAACTGAGTCACCAACTCATCTACCAGTTGGGAGAAATTTATTCTCAGCATAAGAAGAGAGCCTGCAGCATGCCCTTATGCCTTATGCATGCTGCTAGAATTAATACTTATTTAAAAGCACTTATTGATACAGACAGTAGGAATATAAAAACAGAATTATCACCCCAAGGAGACTACAAATTTCCAGTCAGTGAGCCTTATACCAAGTTAGTTTTTCGTTGTGGAGGTAGGGGCTTTTTCTGTGTGTGCTTTTTTTTTTTTTTTCTTTTTTTTTTCTTTTTTTTTTTAAATAATAATCTGGGACACTGAGGAATTAGTAAGTATGAAGGTCATACTTAATAATATCAGAGTATCACCATGTTATCAGGAGTTGGCCACTTTGTCAGGAACCAGGTCCTTCTCTACCTTCCTCTCTTTGCCTCTGCCCCCCAAAATAGATTAATAAAGTAAATGCCCCAATGATCAAAGGAACAGGAGTATTAGGTAAGTTACTTTTACGTTTGTCACATCACCATCCACAAAAATGTAACTGCATATCACTGCAATACAACCAGGAACACCACAAATCAGGTTCTCTCTGTTCCAGAAAATCTAAATTCAAAGTGAAACATATGAGAAGAAGTCAATTACAATGGAGAGAGAAAAAAAAATTCTCTTTCCCACAGAAACAGTGGGAAAGGCCGAATTACCAGATAAACTAGATCCCATAAGGGAAAATGGCTGCTCTTTAATCACTGGCAATAGCATAAAACAGAGGATGAATAAATGAAGGTTGAAAATTGGTTTTGTATCAGTGAATGGAACCTTCAAGAATATCATTTTAATAAGACAGTCAAGACACAAAACTTAATTATCTCCACATTGCAATTCAATAGGCTTGTGAATAGATTTAAAGCTACTGTAGCTATCACCAACAAAGTGATATAAGGATTATAAGGTACATCTAGCCTTTGTTTATTGTATTTTTGTTATTGTTCATTACATACTGGTTTAGATTACATCACTGCTTTATTCTAAGTGTTCCTTTTTCCATAAATAAATAAAACCCCTAAAATTAGTAAAAAAAACACGTTGCTTTTTCCCCCAGAACCAACTTATGGGAAGAAATGAGTACAAGTCGTTCTCAAGAAGAGTCCACATATTTTTCATTTTATTATTGGATAAATACCAAATTAAATAAATAGATGGCAAATAACATCTTTGAAAATTCTTTCTACCCATTAGTAAGGAAAGGTTTCCTCACTCCTACTTCAGAATGTTCGGTTGTAAGGGGGAAAAAAAAGTCCTAGAGTGAATGAAATAGCAATTGAACAAAAGGTCAGTCTGAATTAATAGAAAAAAATCTTATTTTCCAATATAGCAGTAAAAAGTATTCACAATATTCAATACAATTTAAATGGTCTATTAGAAGCTGTTGAAGAGTAAATCCTTTTGATATTTTAAGTGTTTAACAGTAGTACTAGAATTTGCATCAGCAAACAGCAGTATCTTTGAGGTGAGCTGCTTCTGCAGTTGCTGCCATAGTTGCTTCAACCATCTTTGATCAAATGCACATAACACTGAGGGTTTAATTTTAAAAAGCTTTAAAGTACTAAAATGAAGTATGTTAAAGCCTTAAAGAGAAAAATATGCCACAAAGAAAAGCTAAACTTACAGTTTGTGATGTCAGGAGGGGCATAACTATCATTCATGAACATGCTGGTGGGTTTTGCAACTTTCAGATAAACAAAGTCAGAAGTGTTTTTTAAGGCAGTTACTGCTTCTTCATGAGTAACTTCTTCTAAGCAAACACTATTCACCTAAATATAAAAAAGAAACAAATTCTCAATACAAAAAAAATGCAGGTTTTCATATGACACCCACTGAAGTCTCCTGAAGCAGTGTGGCATTGGGAGTCTTTATTATGATTCATAAACAAAGACACAATTGGTCCAACTACATAAAAGATTCTGTGCAGTGATGTGAAATATTATAAAACATGGAATATTTTAAAATGATATATTTTATAATGATATAGTATGAAATATTGTAAAAAATTGAAATAATACAAAAAGTGATTATTATAGTCTGGATATTATAGTAAACAGTACTGACAGTAACACCGTAAGAGCAGAAAACATTGCTTTGGAAAACAAATAGAGCAAATATGACATCACAAATTTCATAAGCATACACAAAGCTGTCTCCCTTTTTCTTCATTTTTCATTTTTAATTAATCTTCTTTCCTGCTGGAGAGCAATTCAAATCAAAGCTAAGCTCTTACTACAAGTTATGTTATGCTACCTCAGACATTTGCTGAAATCCACCCCTCTTTTTATTAGACTGCCAATTTACTCGTACGAAAGCAAACTCTTAGATTCTTGTTTTATCACTGGTACACAGATATGCTCTTCCTATAATGCAGATTTAAAATCTTCTTTTTAATATTTATTTTTGCACAGTTCTCCACTAACACATAGCTTAATCACAAACTGAGTCGTGTCCTTACTGAGACTAAAAGTAAATACTCACAAAAAAAACCTGATGCTTTTACTTACAGCTAAAAGTTTGTCACCAATTTGAAGTTTTCCATCTTTGTGGGCTGCCCCTCCTTCAATTATTTTGGTTACATAGATGCTGTTGTCTCCAGGTATATGCTGATTTCCTACACCACCAGCAATACTGAAACCAAGACCTGCTTGAAGATAAAGTCATTACTCAAGAAACCTTATAGCATCCCCTAGATTCAAATGACTCTATGAATAGTAATGCTACCTGTATCATACATGAGTACATACATATAAAAATACTAGCCTGCTGCTGAAGAAATACTGGATGCCTTTCCAAGTAAACACTATGATTTTCCAGAAAGTTTTGGAAAAGCTGTAACATTCACAGAAGTTCTGAAAATCTAATTATCTTCTTCATGCATTGTGAAAGACACACAAAGCAAAGCTATAACATCATAACCGATACCTTAAAAGCTGTTTTCCAACACATCCACATATAGAAACAAAAGAATATGCTAAACCTTTTTTTAATCTCTCAAAGATCTGAGAAATTTGCACTAAATACTTTACTCCTGTTTATAATGTACTCGACGTTTACTAAATACTATCAGCAAAGCAATTGAACTACACACATTTTTAAAAGTTCAATGAAAAATACATTCTACAAGAACAGCTCCAGAACAAACATGGATGAAAATCTGTGATATGTCTGCCTTAATTTGCATTACTTTGCATCACCTAGAATTTCACATGCAAGGTTCTGTGTTCTTTGAGTACTAAATGCAGAAATCTATCATCGACTCTATCCATCTCCTGAGGAGTTTTATATTTCCTACATACCTTTAGGGCCTTTTACAAGTTTTATTTCCACTACTTTTTCTGTCACTGGTTTTCTTCTTTTGACATACAATCGCACAATTGATCCCGCTTCTTTTAATGCTTCAACTGCTTTGCTGTGTGTCACATCACGAACATCAACCTCATTTACTCGTAGAATACAATCATTAACCCTAGAGACAGCAATATTCATGTTCAGCTGTTGTGTTATAGCAGAGCAGACTCATTAGGAGTCCAATATTCTACCGAAAATACACTAAAACATGTTAACATGGTCAGATACATAGATTCTGCTTCAAAATTAAAGTAATTCAAAACAACGCTATAAAATTAAACATTAATGCTTAGAAAATAAAACAAGGGACATATAAAACTGGAAAATATATAAATGAAATATTTTGTCCACAGTTTCAGAGGATATTCTTTAGATGAAACACAAGATAGAATTTTGCGGATGGCTTTGTACAAACTACCTTTCATTTAGAGCTAAAAAAAAAAGAACTTCAAAAAGTCAGACACTAGGCATTATACAATGAGAATTCACTGGTTTTAAGCCATGATATGAACAAGTCAAGCTCCTTTCCTGCTTTCCACAAGCTATTTAAGTGCTGGCTTTTCTTTCCATTTAATGTGTTGCTGTAGTAACACTGAGCTCTCATTACAGTAAGTAGAATGTCTGACCCACTTGTCCCTAAGTTCTGCCAGATGTATCTTCTGACAGTGCCAAACAGGCTAAAACAAAGTCTTGAAATAAGCTTAATAAGACTAAAACACTTAAGTCATCAGGCATTTGCACAAAATAAGGTAGGAGCAAGTTATGAAGAGAATGAGACACAAAAATGCTAGGCTTACAACCAGCTTTTCTAATTTTATTTTTCCTCCACACGGTTATACAAGAGTTTACTGAGAGACTGCTCTAGATTTATAAATAATTTCAAATAATTCATAAATGCAATTTGTTATTAATATGTAACTTTAAATCAAGTTGCAAATATAATTTTCTACTACTTAATGATGAATCAACATTTCCTTACTAGTAGTTAAGTAGTAGTATCACCCCTTAAGTAAATAAGAAAATGAGGAGTACTACAGAAGTACTCTATCAATTTAAACAAAAAATATGGCCATTGAGGATATGCAGTATCTCTGAAAAAATAAGACAGAATGAAACCAAGCATACAAGAGAGCAATTGCTAAGCTCAACTTGTTTGAAATGCAATGTAATATGATAATTGAAGCAAAGAGAAAATGTTCTATCAACTGTTTGACAAATAATAAACATTTAGCAACCCGATACAGAAAGTCATCATACCGTAATCTTCCATCCTGTGCAGCTGCACCTCCGGCTATAATTTTTGTAATGAAAATACCTGAATCATCCCCAATATGTGGGTTGTCTGTGCCACCTGCAATGCTAAAGCCAAGTCCTGAATTTCCCTAAAGGTAGAAGGGGGAAAAATTACATATTTCTTTTTTGGGGAAAAATATTATATCTGTTTCAATATAAGACTAAATTTATATAATCTAACTGATAAAAAAATATTAAAAGAACTGTCAATTTGTGATATTAAAATATGCTGATTTTTCATATTTAAGTGTTATAAACCCCACATGACAATGAAGTACAGGAAGACATTTTGTATATTACCCTTTCAAGAGTAATTTCTTCATACTCATAATCTGCATCTGTGCCATTGACCTAAAAAGAAACAAAACAGATTTAGAGAATTTTATACATTCTACAATACAATTTGCTATGCTGGCAACGCATTCCAAACCAAATCTCAGCTAGCTGGCACTAATCAGTGAGCTCAGGAGTGTGATTTTTCACACTGCTCTGTTCATGCATCAAGACACTTTCTGTATTAGTTTAAATGTAAAGTTCCACGAGCAGACTGTTTTACATGGAACCTGTAAAGCAGAAACCTATTTCTGATTTGCCAGATAAAATGCTCTTGCTGTTCCTCAGGCCATACAGCAAGTTAGAAGTGAGAAAAAAGAAGGGATTGTAGTGTGAAGGAAAAATTGTATGAAAAAAGAGAGCAGTATTTTCAAGCTATTGTTCCTCACAGACCAGAGAAAAATCAAATACTGATGCTTTACATTATTTCTCACTGGAAATGAATAAAGCCGTTCTATAGCAACATTCAACAATAATTTATGCCAATATTTATCATGTTAAATATATACTATAATCCAACAAATCACAACAGGACTGAAACCAGAAGAGTTTAAAATAATATTTTATGAAGCTATATGAGAAAAACTGCTAGAAGTAAGCCATAGTAAGCCATGAAGAAAAGAGAAGCCTTGTTACCCACAATTTAGAAAGGATATCCCCATTCTTTGCTGCCTACAGAAGTAGGACACAAAGAACAAGTGACTAATATCTCAATTTCAAAAAAAAACACAATTAAGTGCCAAAATTCTTAACCATTTTTAATGGCTTAGCACTTTAGGAAGCAATACTAAGCAAGATAAGAAATAACATTTCTATAATTGTTTTAGAAAGAATCTTCTCCATTCTTACTCTGTATCTCCCACTTCACCCTGAACAAAATTAAGATCACATCTACAGCGTTCCTCATGTTTGTAAAACATATTTAATTTAATTTATTTCATATTTATTTCAGCTGCCAGAGCTGAAGACTCCGTCATTTCACAGGCTGCCTAGTATCAGGCTCATTTACGCCTCACTACAGTTTTTCTTAACCTCTAATTACATCTCCCTTTACTGCAATACAACCCATATCCATTCCAGACCTAACAGATCATTATCTTCCTCTTTGCACAGTACCTCAAAAATGATATGTCCTAATAGTTTGTTCAATGGAAAAGATACTCTGTTTTTAACACATGATATTTCTCCATTAAAAAGGAAAAGGTCTTGACCTTCGGAATACATGAAACCAGATCCATTACTACAACAACACCAAAGAAGCCACTGTGATCAAGATGTTTTTATGTTCGCTTAGTCCTTGAACTATTATCTACAAAAACGCCATGTGCTAGCTGAACCAGTTGTCTACTATTACAGCACCTGGGAAACAGTTCACGATGACTGATCAGCACCTGACTTCTTTTTATTTTTTTTTAAATAAACAAGGATGATTAATCATTTCCCTGTTCATCAACAAAAAGCAAGCCAGATAGATCTAAGCAAAACTCCAACGCAAATTTAAAATATATTCTAGATAATGGGAGTAAAGAAGAATCTCCATCATTTTTTATCTTTTACTTTAGCTCAGTTCCCCAGTCAATATACTTGTCAAATCGGTTTTAGCTAGTGAACTAAGCACAGGAAGAGCAAGGGTATGTGAAGTGATAAAAATCACAGTTCTATTCTACTTTTTGGAAGTTCTGAAATGATCTTGGATTGCTGAGGCAAGCAATATTTGCAGGGTCTTTCCCTGTCCGAAAGAAAACATCACAGTATACTATGCAAATGCTGTAATTATGCCACAATGGAAGACTAGCAATTTTCTTTGAAGACTGATTGGTACTTCAGCAGATAGTGATAGGACAAGGAGGAACAGTTTTAACCTAAAGGAGGGAAGATTTCAATTAGATGTCAGGGGAAAGTCTTTCACTGAGAGGGCAGTGAGGTTCTGGCAAAGGCTGCTCAGAGAGGTTGTGGCTGCTCCATCCCTGGAGCTGCTCAAGGCCAGGCTGGGTGGGGGTGCTGGGCAGCTTGAGCTGGTGCTTGATCTAGAGGTAGGCAACCTGCACACACCAGGGGGTTGGAACTTGGTGATTCTTCAGATCTGTTCCAGCCCAAGGCATTCTATGATTCTCAGCAGCTCTATAATTCAGATAATAACAGCTGTGCTCTTGAACATTTATTCATTGATGACTTTTCTAGATTCAGGTGGGTTTTGTTCCTACTAGTAGAAAATCCTTCACAGTTAATGTTTCACAGATTCATGATGCAGTTACCCACAGATAAGATTTTATGTTACGTACCATGTAACTATGTGGGAACCTAGAAAGATATGTCCAGGTTCTTTACCCTCCTATACTTACACAGTTGGTTAGACTATAGCTAGCTATGGGTTTGTAAACTGGTAGTTTAGATAACAAATGGACACTCAAAATTATGAGCTCTGTTAGTCCTATTTTCTGTTGCTATTACCTACTGCTCTGCCCAGGTCTTCTGAAATGTGAGAGCATTTTTATTAATCACTTATCTTCCCAATGTAGTTCATGTGTGCAGACACCCCACTTTCAGTATTTTTTCCTAAACCATCTGTGCCACATGACTAAAAGCCACACGCTGCAGACTGCTGCTGTCATCTTTTATTCAGGCAAGTAATTCATACTAAGGACTCATTTATGAGCCAATTATGTCACTGTACTAATCTTTTGTCTTCTGCTTCAACTAACACACGCTTTTGCCTGAGTGTTGCCTATTGCAGCTCCTTTTTAACAACTTTAATCATGAATGCTTCTGACAAGAGCAAGGTTCTTTATTTTGTTTATTTTTGGTTGTTGTTTGTTTTGGTGGGTTTTTTTGGTTTTTTGTTTTTCTTTCTTTTTTTTTGTTTTTTTTGTTTTTGCTTTACATAGCAAGCATAAATTTGTGCTTTACTTGCTAATACCTAGAAAGAAGAACAAAACATAAGCTAGTGCAGACATTAACACTTTTTTAAAAAACAAGGAAGCAGGGCATAAGGAACTGTAGGAGAAAGGTAGAAAGGTACAGAAGGAAAAATTGACACTCATGTCAAACACGCGTGGATTCCAATGCTTCCAAAGTCTGTACCTGCCAGTGTTGCTCTTATCAAAGACCATGTACTGCCGAACACAGATTTCCACCTAATTATACTTATTACCTTACTGTTTTGCACAGATCCAACAATTTCTATGAACACTTAGAGCACTATAAGCTTCATTATAGCCACTGCATTGAGAAGTATTTTATGAAAAGTGCAATGGAAATGGCACATTAAATATTAAAGCATCTACCTGTGCAGCTGAAGAAACATATTGTTCTGAGATTTCAGGGGTTCAGCATCCAATCAATTGCATTCTGCGCTGTGCTGCACTGTCACACAGCAGTACCCATACAGAACCTTTCCCTTTCAGTCTACAGATTTTTGTTCTGGGTGTTTTTGTTGTTATTGTTGTTTGTTTTTCGTAAAGCAGCTTTTTAAGGATTTCAACTAACTATCAGTGGAGTTAACAAATCCATGTACTGTAAGGTAAAATAAAGACCGCTGATCAATAACAAAAGATCTAAACTACTAGCATTATATAAAGTTGTAATTGAAAGGAAGTGTATGCTTACGTATGTTGGAGTGTCCAAAGAATCTGTATTCACCAGAACTGGAGGTGGATTTGCCTTTAAAAGAAA
This sequence comes from Tragopan temminckii, assembly GCA_028571105.1. NCBI lineage: Eukaryota > Metazoa > Chordata > Aves > Galliformes > Phasianidae > Tragopan > Tragopan temminckii. The sequence goes on from JAOWBP010059129.1 coordinate 37,510, forward strand.
AATTAAAAAAATATATATATTATACAATGTAGCAGAAAATACGGACAGTAATTACACAATATTTGTTTTGCTGGGTTTCTCAAAGGACTGTTAAAAGGTAACCTCAGCTTAAGAGTCTCTAAAATGGACTCTTCTGAAACACTTGCTTCTAGCCTGAAGAAAGTGCTTGCCTGCCAAAGACACACTCTGAGCTTATTTCTTTTGTATACAAATTCTGTCTCTCATGTTGTTTTTCCAAGAGGATGAAAAAAAAAGTAAACATGCCATAATTTGACACAATATCAGTTACTTGTGATGCAATATTCAAAACTGCTTTATAAGCCAGCATCCTGAATACAAATGTTGGCATTTATCACATCTTTCTTCTACCAGGAAATTTTTGTATTATTTTTGGTTTGTTTCAAAACAGAACTGTAAGCTGCAAAAAGCAAACTTGTAAAAGGAAACTTATGGAAGATCCACAAAACAGACGTGAAAGCAAATCCATATCAGCAGACTTTCACTCATGGCAGCATGTACTTCCACTGGAAATTTGTTATCAATTCATAGGCTGTAAGAAGGTTGGAGATTACTGCCATAGAAATAGGAAATTACATAGCATTCTTGCTGGCCGGGAAAGGGTAGAATAAAGAAACATTGTTATTCACTTATGTAATTGAGAACGTTCCAATGAAAATGCAGTTTCTGCTGAAAGAAAATCCATACAGATTGGAAGAATTTCCTGAAACAGTCTGAAATAGATTCTTTACTTTTGCATTGACTATCTCCCTTAAAATCAGTTGAAGGTTTGGTTTTTTTTTAATTTTTATTTTTAATGTATTAGATGGAGTGATTAGGATATAAACATTTTTTAGACCTCATCCTAACAGCAAGCACAAAAAGAGAAATGACAAGAGTCTGCATTCTTTCTGATATAACCAGAGGCCCTTCCCACTGATATAGGAGCTTCCAAGACCTACAGGCAGTGTACTGGAAATGCTGGCATCGAGCCTGATCTAAGAACAACAAAAAAAAAATACACAAAGGTGTGGAAATATATTCTTGACTCCAAATAATGTTGAACTATTAAGTCCAATATGGGATTCACAACCTCAGTGATACAACACAAAGTTAATCTCAACTCCATTAAAGCTGAATAAAGATCTTTTTATATGTATAAATATTTCTCATCTTTGAAATTAAGATAATCTTTTTTTATCTTTCCATATGTACATACATGTATGTACATATCTAAGCATATGTGTCTCAGTTTAACTATCTGTAATAAAAGCTAGTATCAAACACACTCAGACTTACAAAAACATGGCAATTACAAAAGCCTTATTACCATTACAACAACGTACTTCTGAGAAACACAATTCCACTCCCAAAAGCCACAAAGGACTGACTCAGACTGAGGTGAAAATAAACTATCATTACCAGGCAGGAGTTATCAGTCTGCTATTAGGCTGATGTGTCAGAAGCTTGGCCTATAGCGTTTAGTAAGTACTAAAATCAAAAGGTATC
>JAOWBP010059144.1:0-39006 GCA_028571105.1 Tragopan temminckii
GGGGGAAGGTGGGGAAGGGGAGTTAGATCTTTTTAGAACAGCTCTGAATTAATTACTGGCAGGAGCTGGTCAGCAAAACTGTCTATGAGCACCAGAGTGAAAGAACACTGGATTCCCAGACTTCCCCAGACTTCCCCAACACAAGATTTATCATGCTTGTCTCTCATCATTGATCAAAAAGACTAATTGATTTTTTTTTTCCCCCCCCAGATATAAGTATATTTCTCTTCTTCTTGGTCACTAGTATATCTTCTAAAAGTTTATTCTCTAATGTTTCCTTCCAATCTGAAACTAGGTAGTGAAGTACCATGCCTCTTCTTGTTTATAAGTTTTCATTAAACTTGGGAATAACAGCTACTTTGAAAAGCTGTAGTCTGATGCCATATTACCTGGAATTGGCCATGCTATTAAGAAAGTGAGGTTGACAAATAGGCAGATAAGAAATGTTTAAGCTATTCTTCTTAAGAAGTGGAGAAGAAAGTAAAGTATATCCTGTAAGAATTCTAGTACTTTGATAAAACTTCAAATTAAAAAAATAAAAATAAAAATGGAAGTGCCAAACTTTACAAAGAAATGAAAATTCTACAACATTTTGATCAATAAGTAAAACAAAATTCTAAAACAACAAAACCAAGAGCAATGTCATATTGCAGATCTGTCTCTGGAAACTCCCAGAGTGTGTGAAGGCTGAGGAAAGTCACACAGTGCAAAGAGAAGACATCCTTTTTCTTATTAATAAGGACCTGTGGTGTTGGATGTAGAGGTAACAGCTCGTCATAACATTCTTGGTTTTCTAAACTTTGCTGAAATGCTACATGTGAGTAAGCTCCTAAGAGAACATTTTCAAATGGCAACGTCTTTGACAGTCTTTTGTACTACAAGTCCTTTCTATTTTAATAAAGCTCTGTCTTCTGATAGGAAAGCATTTCATATGCAATTTTAAAGTAACTCTACTAGACAGATTATATGCTTACAAACTGTATCGACTCTAATAGATAGCTGCTTTGTACATCCTGGGACATATCTGTATCATTTTATCTTTTCTTGCTTTATAAACTGTTTCTTGTTATCTGTTTGTATTTAAATGAAGTTAAGTTTATATCCTTCTGAAGCAAAAACACTTTGCCTTAATGTCGGATCAGTATTCAAAATGGGATAAGGTAGCTAATCATTCACACTGATATTAAGCTAACCAGATGTCTTCTTCATGAACTAGCTTTGATTAGCAATTATTTGAAAAATTTCTGTTCAATTCTATATTGCTTCAATTCCCAGTTTCTTGGGAAATGTGCAGTTTTATTGGCTTGTACATTTTATAGCATATAAGAGAACACACTTTTTCACAGTTTTCAGGTTTATTACTGCAAAGTCAGTTTATTACCTGTTAGCATGTTATAAAAAATAATAAAAAGGTACCTCTCTAGGGGATATTAAAGCTGTTTTACAGGGGCCTACACTGTAATTCCTCTTTACACCCAGTTCTCATTCAACAGTGTGTGGAGTAAAACACCTCACGAAGACCAAAGACCATTATGCAAAAGCATCTCAGAACAGACAGAGGATATTATATCATTTGAGAAGCAGTTGTGAAAATATTTTTTCCCTAAAGCCTTCAAATAAATTGCCTATTCTTAAAATAGAGATATTCTGAATTTAATATATTTGTTTGAAAACAAGCAAACAAAGAGTCCTTAAGAGAAAATAGTAAAATATTTGATACTGAATTTCAGTTTTGACACATGGAACAGTGAAACGCCTAATGATATCTGATACACTTTGATTTTAGGTATACGTACTATTTGCACTGGATTCCAAATCAGTTCTGAACACCCCCTCACTTCCCATAATTTTTTTTTTCCTTTAAAATTTAACTGTCTCTAGAAAGCTCTTAATGATCTCCGACATCTCTCTGACAGGAAGACATTTTTAAAATAGGAACTTTTTTTTATTATTATTATTATTTACACAGTACAAGCTATAAAAAATATGAACACAAATTTCCGAGAGAAAACTGGTAGGATGGGACCAAGTGCATGGCTGAATTCTAATTAATTAGGGAGAGCTAAGCCAGTTTTCCCCAGCTGAGGATCTGACCTGCTAGTGTTTAGTTTGGAATTACACACATTTGCGTGACAGGTGGACACAAAGCTTAATTTAACATCTTCTCATCCTTCTCTCCTTTCTATATTTGTACTACACATCAATTAGTCTCTTTGAATATTCATATTTAGTTTACATGCCTTTACTTTTCACATTCATCTTTTCAATAATTATGTTCTGCGAAATGCAACAAAGGCAGCAAAATCATTTGCAAATCTGATTAGTGTTGTGTACTCTGTTACCTTGAGGCCCTAGTCCTCCTGAAGCTTTTCCTTTGGCAGAAGGAAAGTTTCTAAAGTTTCTTGTCATTATTTGTTTTCTTCTTGTGGATCTTAATCAAGCTTTCTATAACTCATATGTTACCTAATGTTTATTATTATTATTATTTAACTTAATTTGAACACATTATGTTCACTACTCTATAGTTAAAAAGCGTCAAGTTCTGCCATGACAGATCTCAGGTAACAAACAAATGCAGAGTTGAAGGCATATTCTTGTAAATGATTTAGGTATTATCACAGTATAGATTGCTATGCATAAATTCAGTGCAGTGATCTAGGAATAGTAAGCCTAGTGTCAAGTCATTAGTTCCCTGGTGGTGGTTTAGGTTTGAAGTTTGTGCCAGCTCTGGTGTATTTTGGGAGAAGCAATGGAAAATCTCCCACAGCACTTGACATCTGAAATATTCATTTGGATGTGACCAAAAAAAGCACATCTAAGCATATCTAAAAAGGCTTGGAATCCTCTAGGTTTTTAAACAGTCCCAGGTCAACAAAAATGTTGTAGATTTCAAATTGAATCATAGTGAAGTGAACAGATAAAGCAAAACCAAAAGGAGATAGGTATGTTCCAACTCAATCTGTTGCTGACCAGACAGAGAGGTTGAAAATCCATGCACGGGTAAAGAGGATCAGGTCATGAAAGAGAGTGCTGGGTGTATGAATATATCTTTGGAGTGAAGGAGACCTCAGCACAATGAATTAACTACTCTAGGTTGTGCACAGGAGAACTGATAAAAATATTGTTGTGAGCAGCACCAAAAGCGGAGTGTTTTTATGAAGTTTTCATGCCTGACCATTCATTCCTGACTCCAAAAAGTGCAGTAACAACATTTTGGAAATGAGATGAAAAGCAACACACTGAATTGGGCTTGAAAGATCGTTTGGAAGAGTCAGTGGTGTGAAACATGGGAACAATGGGAACTCTCTAAAGCTGACTTTATTTATGAAAGCAATATCGTGTTCAAATATATTTTACTCCTACTTAAAGAGAAATTTAAGTTCTAGAGCCCAGTTTGTCAAAGGGAAATAAATTCATATTTTATTCTGCTTGTTTGCAAAAGCATGAAGTACACTGAAGAGTTTCTTGCAGCCTACTCATAGAAATGATGTTGAGAAATTTTCCAAATTCTGATTCTAAATTTTTTACACTCCCATCAACCCAAATATTCCTAAAAGGACCAGTATCCCAGACAGAGTGCTGGAAATCAGAAGGCCAAATATTTCAGTTTCTCTGAACTTCCAAATACAAATAATTCATGGAAAAACTATCAATTAATTGAGGGACTGACAGCAAGTTATGTGCTAATCTAAGAGTCAATGGTTCTGATACCAGCTCACGTATGAAGTCGCTCTTTACTAGAGGTATTTTCTACCCCCATGGTTTAGAAGCTCATCTGCTTTCCTCTGAGACAGTTTTGCTGTTATGCATCAATTTTATGACCTGACAATTCAAGGACTGGTAGCCTAAGTGACGCTTTGAAAATGTTTGTATTTTGTTGTCAGTTGTGCAATGAGTTGAAAATGAAACTGAAGAGTAGAAGGACTAATTGTAGCAAATTCCTACTGTCTGAAAGGAGCAGTTCTGGCAGGGAAAACAAGCAGTACTGAGCAAAAATATTGTCATATACCAGTCACAGACGAATTGAGATGGAATAGAAATAATTGCAAGCAGATAAGTCACTTGCTATAGGTAGTGAATGCAGCAGTTACTTCTATATTTACATTTGTGAAGCGCATCTCCATATAGCTATAGATCACAAAGGTCTGATTTTGTAGTTCAGAAATCCAAAGATAAATTACTCGGGATGGAGAGATAGGTCTGCAGATTGAATGTCTTCAAAAGACAGTACCTTTGTATGTAATTTGTCTCAGTGACTGCTGCACAATGCAGTAAGTAAAACCTTACACTGCGGAAAAATATGCAAGTCATTTTATCTTAAAAACTGAAGCAGAAACTGATTTAGGGTCTGTTCCAAAGTCAGCAAGAGTCCTCCCATTAATTTAAATTGGATCAAACTTTAAAGATTATATATATTATGACCGAGGAACTAAAATCTGCTGTTGTAGTGTGATCATTGTGTCCTAAATACACATGAAAGAATTTCATCCAGTAATTATTGTAAGACAAAAGATAGTGTAGACGGATATTTTAGCTTGTATTGACTAGAAATTCATCTGATTTCAAGAGCGTGACAGACTCTAGAAACAGCAAAAGTGAAAGATGAATGGGTGAATACCAGTTTCAATACAATAAGTTTGCTCTGCATCACTTATCTTAATGGCTCAGAAGCACAGAGTTTAAAACAGACAATCATAGAAGACAAAATATACATATATATGAGTATGAGAAAAAAAAAAAAAAAAGGAGAATTTTGAATTATCTACTAATTTTATTCATTCTACATGGCTCAGTTATACTACTAAGTCCTGACTGACTTCGTGACTATGAATAAATCAAAATGAATGACTGCAGTGTGGTTACTTGGGCCTTACTTACTTGAGGCCTCTTGCAATGAATCTTTGCAATCATTAGGAAAGCGTATTGTAGGGCTCTGTTCATCTATCTTTCTTCCCAATGTACTATGCTGATCCCAGGACAGTGGCAGTTACAGCAGTGCTAGCGTGCACTTCTCAGATAAAAAAAGAGCATTTCTTCCAGTGCAAACCCTTTTGGCAAGAACCTTGCTCAGTATGCATGCAGCCACAAAATTCTTTGAGAGTACAAGTCAAAAATATTATTTGCCTCCTCTCACACTAACACACCCATATGTGATTGTCTCCTCTTTACCCTTTAATATCACTTACTGAATCATGATGCGCAACTGTGATACCATTTTATATGCCTTGTAACATTGCAAGACCAGAGAGATGACTGTACCAAACAATCTGGAATAGGTACTTGACGAACAGGTTACCTTGAATCTTTTGTTCTAAGTCATCCCTTAAATGTAAGAAAAGTAATGACAGAGTTTTTAAGGCAGGAATATAATACTGTATAGTATCTTGATATAAATATCTTAAGGAATTCATAATCTGAGTGAAAAGAAAAATTAACTTCAGCTCACAGAAGATCTGCAGTCACTGAGCTAGCAGCTTGAAACAACCTACTCATTCAGTAAATCCTGAATAACATTTCTTTATTTCACAAAGTAGAAATGTTGTGAACTTTATCTGCAATGCACGAAGCACATCTCTGCAGCATTTTCCACAGAAAGGCTTTGGGATTAATTGAATGTCAGCCGTATATGAAATATCTTATATAGTGATTCTGGTGTGGTGTCCTGGCCTGCACACTGAGCCTGGCAGATGGGACATTGGGTGACAGCAGCACAGCTGGGAGCCCACCTCTCTACTGTGAGCTGGAAATAGCTCCAGGCACATTTTTTTGTCACTTATTCTCAAAGGAGATTAGTTAGTTCTTGACAATATGTATATGAATTAAGTTTAACGTGACTGGGATCTGATAGACTCACTGAGTATGTGTTTCACCAATATATATGTACAGGCAGTAATTCAAATTTACAAAACATAACTGCGTCCTTCCCCCCCACACGCTCCTCGGCAAACTGTTCACTGAGATGTGAATGTGTCCAAAATGACCGCAGGTGTCCCGTGGGTTATTGTCCTGGCCTGCAGGTTTTCATTTTTCCTGAATGAGTATTCTGAGGGAAAAAAAAAAAAAAATAAAAATAAGAGACAAAAAGTGTTTAGAGAAAGCAGCAAAATAAGCGATGTGCATTCCATTGCAGTTGTGCTTTTTGGAATAGTGAGGGAACCTGGCATTCTCAAGATATCCCAGTCTAGCCACATATTTTAAAGAGCATTGTAATGTTTTGAAGCCCAAACAGGGTTGGAATCTGACTGCACCAAGTTTATGGCAACAGATATTGTCTGAAAGGTCCAGGTAGACTAAAGATATATACGTGGTAAACTGCAAGGGAAAATAAAAAGTGCATTGTACGATATAGCTGTAATCATAAAGCACAAGATGTACTGAGTTACTTTATGACCTTTTTCTTCTCTGGTGAAGAAAGCCCTTATAAGTCATTTCTGGCTGTGCCAGTCATGAATTATCGCTGTCTGCACAAAGGAAGATAAATATCATAACACATCATAGAACATCTCTCCCTTTAAATACTGTAAATGGATAAAGATATAAAATCCAGGGAGATACAAGAGGAATCTGAAGTTGTAAGTGAAAAACTAAGCCATGGGATAAGAAATGAATTAAGCCAGAGTGTATCACTTTGAAAGCAAAACTTTGATATGAAATTTCTCCTATCCAAATGATGAATGGAGAAGAGAAAAAGCCCAACTGTAATTGTCCACAGCTAGCAATGAGTTCTCTCAGCAAACCTACACAGCAGACTTTGTGACACACTTCAAGGAGAGTTCACTTGCATAGCAGGGACAGTGGGGTTGAAGAGTTAGTAAATCATAGCACGAACAACGAAGGTGTCTTGGGGGGACAGTCCCCATCTCAGCCAGCAAAGCTGCAGCTGGGGAGAACATCTGGGCAGATACTTCCTTTTGCTTTACACAGCAGAAAAAATGCTAGTGCTAGTGGATGTCACCAAAACAAAATAGAAACTGCAGTGACCCTCAAAAAACATAGATGTTAGAAGTAATTCATATTTTTAATTTCTAAGACAACTACCTAATTACTCTTCTGAAGCAATAGTTAAAGAAGAATCTCATTCTTTAGAGTCTCTTCCAACCCAAGCTGTTCTATGATCCATATTAATAATAAAAGTCATTAATTATTTAGTGTTTTTCAGATATGTTCAATTTATATAGTACAGAAGTAGTATTCAAGAGAACACAGTGGGATGCATCTGATCTAAGGAAAAAAAAAAAATCCAACAAGATTTGTGTTTATTTTCATTGGTAGAGGGAAATTTCAGGGAGGTTTTATGCTTGTGGATATTCCTAACTGATGTTTTATTCTGTTAATATTGCTTAAGACAGCCTTCATTTTAAAGGATGTTTGGGAGTTTTTGAAATTTTAGAGGTATAATAAAACTGATCTTCTTAAACTCAAACTATAAGATGAAACTCAAGCTAATTTCTGATACTTTCTTTGAGCAAGGTGTTGGACTAAAGAATTCCAGAGATCTTTTCCTGTATCATTATATGATTTTCCAGCACAAAATATAGAAAAATTGAATATAGAAATCAGTTTTTTATTGCTTATGGTTGGCTGTTGCAAGGACTGAGTGAGGAAAACAGAAAAACACTAATAACTCCTTTTCATCCTGTTTCAGTGAGATTTCATCCGTCACACATGGACAAAGTCTTGCATTCTCCCATTTGGGGAGGCACAGGCTCCTGGCACCCTGGCAGGTAGGCAGTCTCATACCAAATCTCCTGCCCTTCAGAGCTCTGGCCTCTCTCTGTCTGGAGCCTGGAGGAACTGCAAAGATATTCCCTGAATATGTCACTGTCAGGAAGATGATGCATGTCTATAAGATATACTTCAAAATAAGCCCTGAGAAATTTTCAGAGCAGTCAAGCTTGTTAGCTAATTTACAAAAATCATTTAGGCCATGAAAGAATACAGAAATATGTAAGAACATTTTTTTTCCTTAATAATCAAAGAAAGATTTTTTTTTCTGTTATCTATTTCTATTTTATAAATTCCCCTTTGACTCAGTTTGTCCTATGATTGATAGTAATTATATATCTGAAACACTCGTTTTTTGAAGTCTTATCTCCATTAAGCTTTCTTTCATTCCCAAATATAGTAGGAAAAGCATGTACTCTTTGTAAACAAGAGAGTGGTAACCTCTTATGCTGTCAGTATGTTTATCCTGGCCAGATTCAAACCTGAACAAACACAGATAAATTCAGGACAACCAATTCCTTTGTACATCCATGAACAATGGTATTATTGGTTTATAATTCATGACTTCTTTGATTAATCTGCAGTAAAAGCAGAAACAGTGTTACTTCATCATAGTTTTCAAATTTCAGAGAGTGTACTTCTGTTTTAGTCTGCATCAAGGAAAAATTGGAGATACCAGTATGAATTCTGTGATCTTTAAAACCACAATAAAAAATGAGTCTTCAAAATAAAAAAATAAAAATAAAAAAGTACTTTGGAATGAAATCTGTGTTTGGCATAAATATATACCATTGTTATTTCAATTATGGAAATTCCCCAAGGCAGGTTTCATTCTTTTTTTTTTGCTCTGAAATCACCACAGGTATGCTCTGGTGATTTGAATGGCTGGTTTACTTGGATTATAATGGAAACTGGCACCATGTGGATGAGTCTATTCAAGCAAATGATTTCATCAGTATGGCTTAGAAAAGGATCTTCCCAATCTGTTAAGAATACCTCACCATTTGTAAGGACAATTATGTCACCTCTTTAGGAAACTGATTAATTAGAATAAAAGGAACTTGCTGGGACGCTGGTCTCCCACAATTTATGAATCACTGTCTACACTTCCCTTTAGATCTGCTGCTTCGTGTTAAAGCTTAACATAGCTAAAGGTAGATGTTCATATTTTTTTACTAATTTTTCATACAACATTGCTATTTTTCTTTCCTTGTTACTTTCTGCCATTTTTAAAGTGTACACAATTGCACTACATTAGCCATTTTTTTTTCTCTTACTTTCCTAGTTAGATTCATTGTGGAGTTTCTGTGAACCAAGTGGTGAAGGTGCAGTTATACTAGTTTTGTTGTTTAAAAGATGGGGCCACATGCTCTCTAAAGTATCTGATTCATAGCATCTATTGAAATTTTACAGACTGTAGCAATCTCACTTAAAACTGTTATTTACCTGGCATCTGAAATACAACAGACATTGCAGGCACTCTTTTACTTTGCCTACTTTTTCAGGTGTTAAATGCCTAACCCTGTAGCGTAAATTCATTAGGTGCCAGAAGATTTGTCTACATACTTAATATTTCAAGTACTTAATATTTTTAGCTATATATACTCTAGAGAAATATACAAATACTCTCAAATAGATTTAGATCTCTCAACTAGATTCAGATTACGTGGAAAGATATGATCAAGATTAAGTAGAAAAATACTTTATTCCTCAAAAATAACTCAGAGAAATGCAAAAAGCTAGATATTGTTACAATTCTGATTAGCTTTGTTTAATATCATCATAGTAACTATGCCGCTACCCAGCTTTTGTGCCATAATGCACCTGTCAAAACACTCAATCAGGAAATGATATATTTTGTTATTCAACTTTAATGGGATTGACCCCATATCATTTGGTAAATGTCCTATCCACAAGTCATGAGATATTCTGATTTAAGTATACTCACATCAGAATCCAACCCACTGCGCAAATAGATATGCAAGTTTTCTTCTGCATCAGAAGGGAGAAAAGAAAAAACTTGATTTTAACTTAGTTGCTGGCACACTTACCTGTGACTTTTCTTTTGTTTGTTTGAATAGTTATGCATTTCAGTTCATGTTGTTTCCAGAAATCAAATATATGTCTCATGGAGATAGAGGCCAAAGCTGCTTTTGCAGCTGGGAACACTGGGTGAGGATCAGGCCCCACTTGTCTGCAGTCCTTTTGGGTACACTGCTGTTATACATCTACTGGAAGATTGCCTCAGCTTTGATTAGAAGTTTGGAAATATTCTTCCTGATGATACCCTGTGGCTCAGCTGTGAGGGCATTTCTGAATGTTATGTAGATTTAATGCCCCTCGGGTGTGCAACACCTAGTATCTGTGTCCTCCCATGTCATCGATGACAGTGCAAAACCACTCAGACATTGTTGGAAAGAAACAGCAGTGTTAAGTGTTAATAGAGACAACTAGCACATCCTATAGTTTCTCTTTACAGTAGCCAAAGATGGCTACTGTTTTCTTCAGTGGAATGAGGAGTAATTTAAATTAGGAAAACTAGACTGGCTTCATCTGATCCTCAGATGCTCAACTTCTTGACTTAGTACAACATGTAAGCTGCTCTGTTACATTACTGTTCCACTGGAAACTGAGCATTTAAAAAATTTATGGGGCTTGTCCAAATCAGGCACCAAACTTTGATGAACAACATTCTATCCTTTGCAAAAATGTAGTAGAAATATTTAATTCAAGAACTGTGTTCTAGACTGAGGACTTGATGGTCCCTGTGGATCCCTTCCAATTTGAGTTATTCTGTATTCTATATTCTATACTCAAAGGCCCCAAAGCCAAAATTATCATCTGATGATTATTTTTAAGCTGTAAAACAAAACGTCTAAGACTAAAGAGAATTCAGCATATTTGTTGCATTCAAGGATTTTAATAGTACTGAATATTAAGTGGAATACAATCACAACACCAAAGTAATACTTCAAAGATACTCATTACACATTTACAATACAAATATGATAGTACAGTTTTTAAAAATATTGATCAAAACAATGTGAAGAAAGTCCCAGTGAACATTCACAGTAATTTTATTTCTGACCCTCATTACAGCTAAGAGATTATCAATGTGACTGAATGCTTTTTGTACATCTCTTTAAGGCTATGCATATATGTATATATATATTTCCTCTTATGCTTCCTGTGGAGAAACAGGTAGGACATACACATCACAGTATATATAGTAAGATCAGAGTCCAACTATGTAATGTAGCCTGCTGTGGTTCTGATGAGTTTAGTGGATCCAGTAGACAAAGCCTGCTCATGCACAGCAAGATCTGATGAAAACTAAAGTGTTTACAACAATAATGGTTCAGTCAACCTAAACAGTCTAATGACTACAGAGGGTATTGAAGGTCAAATCTATTTTAGTATTGCATTTTGGTAGAAATGTGTTATAAACGCCATAGCTTTTCATAAGATCAGAAGGAGTTTCACTAGTTGATCAATTTGTTCTTTTCACTTCAAATTGTCACTGGAGATGAGCCAGGGGCTAAAGGGACCAAAATTAATTTGGCAGTTTTCTTTCAGACAAGAAAATATCATGATGTCCAAAAGATTTGCCAAGGATTATATTTAGTTTTAGAACTCAGAATTTTTAGTTTTCATAGTGAGCATCTGAAGCCCTAAATTACTTTTGAAATGTTAATACATTTTGTAACTTTGAAGCCAAACCTAAACAGCAACGATAACAACAACAACAAATAGAAAAAAAAAAAAAAATAGAAGGAAGAAGACAGAGCAGGAAAGAAAAAGAAAATAAAAAATACTTGACTTAAAATCCTTCTTTAAGATTATTTATTGACTTGAGTCTTATATTATATTACTGAAAACAGGTGAAAAGTAGCCTTCAGCCTGATTAGTCTGATGGTGGAAAATGTCATGAAAAACAAACAAAAAAAAGTATCCATTCTTATTGTTCATTATTTCCAGAGCTCTAAAGACCTTGTCTTACTTTCACATCGAGGTGGTGAGATAGCTCTCTAGAAATCAGTTGTCTGGGACAAAAAGCATGTGGTACAAGGCCAGAAAGGCTACATGGCATGTGGCTTCTCACATTTCAGTTATCCACTTTGTTTCCAGATCATAAATAATTCCATATTTCCTACAGTTGTTCTTCCCAGTGTAATTGGGTATTATTTTCTAGGAGCTCATTCTGTGTCCTGCTTATCATTATATTCATGTCTCGTTTTCTTTGTGCAAATCAAAGGAAATTACACCTTCTCTATGAAGAGTAAAGTTCAAACTAAGTCTAAGTGTAAGTTTCATTGATGCAGTAAATCCGCTACTAGAAAAGTAACATTTTGGTGAATGGTTGTGTTCCTGTGATGCAATAAAGTGTGTGACAGCTTTGTAGCTACCACTTACAAGACTAACTGCATAAATGAAAAGAAATCATACCATAGTATTTCCTGTTGGCTTATACTGGAGTGTTGAATGTAACTGGATTTGGACTGGATTGACAGACCAAAATTTAGGACTACTCCTTAAAAAAAAAATTTCTTTAAATTGTCCCTAGCTCATATCTGCATGATTAGCCTTGAATATATCATGCTTGCCAAATTAAGCAAACTTTCTCTGTATTGCCTGGTAAGCAGAAATTAGAAGGAAGATGTGGTTACAATAGTGTCTCCTTCATAACTTGCACAACTTCCTCTGAGAGATTTACCTTTTTCATTTAATTTAAGTGTTTAGATAATGAAGTCTGACCTTCTAAAACAATGTACACAAGAAACAATTGTGCTCAACCCAGTAAATTTTACAGTTTCCCTGATAATGACAGATGACACTTGTCAACGAGACTAAAGAATAAGGAACGCCCAAACACCTGGCTGTGAATTTACCCCCTTTTACTTGGGAAAAAAAAAAAAATCCCATTTATTATTTTAAATAAGAAAATATTTAATAATTTAATATCAAAAATTACAAAAAAGAAACAGTCATCAGCTGCATCTCTGTTTACTAGCAGTCAGACTAAATTTATTTGTTTGTACTTGTTCCTGGAAAAATGAACAGATACTATTTGTTGTTTCAGATCACTAGCAATAAAATCCTGTAGTTGATCAGCATTGTCATTACCTTGCAGCTACAAGGAGATGTTGGCTGCTGGCCACGTTTTAATATATTAATAATAATACTTAGCGCTGTTCATCTCAAAAGCAATTTACACGCATTAACTAATTAGGCCTCAGAACATTTTCATGATAGGTGAATAACATTCTTCCCACTTTAAAGAGGGGTAAGTGGAGACACAGAGAAGATAAAATCACACTTTCAATAAGAGTGTCTAATTCTAATGTCCATCTTGTGACACACTCACTGGATTTTCTGAAGTGTTAAGGATCTTCAACTGCATTTGAACTCAAAAGTGGCAGCAAGTGGTCTTCAACTGTGTGTTTCAAGATATAGGTGCATTTTAGTTGCTGTTTGAAAAAGGAATAATTCAGCAAATGCTTTGGAGATTGTTAGCTTTCATGCAGATTCCCTGTAACCTGTATTTTTGTATATCTGTACCCTGGGTTATTTGAGATGTAGGTGCCAGAGCTTAGGACAAAGTCTGGGATGAACCAGCAATGAATAACAGGGGGTATAAGCTACCAAGCAAAATACTTGTTTGCAGAAGAGGATAAAAAGCATTGCTAGCTGTGTAAAGATGAGCTAACCTGATTTGTTCATCTGTGGGTTTTTTTGATTGTTTGATTTTGGCAAGAGCACTTTCCATTTTATTTTCTGCCACGGGACTGATATGAGTTCCTGAGGTAGAGCCTCAGGTCTTAGGCTTACCGTAACAAAAAGAATAAATGAAAATACAACAAAGCCTGTGTTGCACATAGTAGGAGATTCCAGTCTCAGGGGAAGATAGGACAGAGGGGACAACACAGGGAAAAAAAAAGTTCCAATATTTTTAGTTTCCTTCATATAGATCTTGCACTACAAAACAAAATAAGAGAAAAAACCATACCCAAGGACTGGGTAAAGAAGAGAATGGCTAATTCTTAGGGATTGATACAGAAATGTTCATTCTTGACTGTGGAGTTCAGAGAGCGACGAGACTGGCCTTAGGTATACTCTTAGAAGCTGGCCTTGCTCTGCACCTTGGGCCTCCTGTCACACTTCCCTGCCTGACATAAATTGATTTTGAGACTATAATGTTTCCTGCTTGCTCTTTTCAGAGTGTTTACATTCTCCTTCTCTGCTTTGCATTCAGCAAAACTGTCCTTCTCCCATCACTGGGGATGCTTCAGCATTTTTGATAGATGGATGTTCATGATGCCAATGTGTTACTTGCACAGCACAGATAAATCTCCCATAAACAGAGTTCCACATGGAGAACTGCCAGTCTCCAAGGGCAATAAATAAAAATAGGGAGATAGGAGCTCACCTGGTGCTGCTCAGCCACTGTCAATGCACTTTGACAAGAACTGTCTGCCATCATATCCCACAACATAGGGATGCTTTTTTTTTTGCTTTTAATGAACCTTGTGGATGTCTTAATCTGTGCTTAATTACGTGTTCCTGACCTTTCATTAAGTAACAGATAGATAACATATATATTTTGACCCTTCAGCCCTTATCAAAGTAGACACAGCAATGTCCTGAGGTTCAGGGTGGGAAATTGGAAGGCTGGTGTCAGTCTGCTATCGTAAATAATTAAAACGATAGAAGATTATTTAATTAACCAAGATCTAAACCTTCTTCTTTTGCATTTAAAGTAAGCATTGCTCATTGTAATGAGATGTGCTGACAGAAATCCTTTGGAGTACTATAGAGACAACATAAATACACGTTGAGAACATTTGTTCTATTGAAACTCACTGGCAGTTTGCAGACTTAAAAAAATATCTTTTGAATTCTTGAATGGAAAGAAATTATTTGTTGCAACTCCTGCCTTGGTTTAAAGAACTGCTGACACCTCCTGGAAAACATTAGGAGACATCTTATTAAAGTATTCCTACAAATATCCTTTTCTGTGTTGCTGGGCCTGCATATTGTATCACTCTTCAATTAAATTATTAAAGGCTGACAAAACAGAAACAATTCGAAAGCAATGAAAATAGCCTGATGGGGTTTGTGTGTTTACTTGTGTCTGTTGGTTTTAAGGATGTTTTTTATCTTGTCTCCAGGGGAAATTGCATGATTTGTACAAAATCCTGCTTTATAGGTATCCTTCTGGGGAATCCGCAGAAGAGACTGCTAGCAGGGTGATGGGATTTCATTGATTTGCCAAGGCCAATGTGAGGAGTTCATGACATGACCCCAGAGGTCTTCTTCAGTTCTTGGAATTTATATTCAATAAATGTTCATATGGAGAACTAGCAAGAAAAATGCCTTGTGTTTGTTGGGGCTACGCCATAGGATCATAGAATGTCTTAGGCTGGAAGGGACCTTAAAGATCATCTTGTTCCAACCCCCTGCCAAGACACATTGTGGAGCAAGTCTATAGGAAATGCACCATCCTTAAAGAGACAGTCCCTTTAGTTCCCAGCTGCAGTAATGCTACCATTTCTGGCACCCTGGATTTTTATTTATTTTTTTATTGCCACTGATTTCTGGACAAAGCAAGAACAAGCACTGCATTTTCATTCCAGGGTCTTATAAATCAACAAAAATAATAGACATTGGAAGACACAGAATGTGGACAGGTGTTTTTTTTTGTTGTTTTTTTTTTTTGTTTTGGTTTGGTTTTTTTGTTGTTGTTGTATTTGTTTTTGTTTTTTTTTTTCATTTTACAGGTTTTAACCAATCTATCCATGGACAGTCTTTGAGAAGAACATCAGAAGCTGTGGATGCAGAACGGATGCTATAGACCTGGGGTGGTCAGCATAAAAAATGAGATGTGTTTTCTGTATTAGGGAGAAAGTGTTGCTGTTTGGCTTGGATTTAAGTAAAGGGTTCTACTGGAAGACTTGGAGACAAGACTTAAAAAAGGGAAGTGCAAAATCATATCATTCTAATTGTAAAAAGCAGAATTACTGCTTGGTCTTTAAATATATATATAGAAGTATGCATACTATTGTTATTATTAATTTATTCTGGTTTTAGGTGTTATTTTTTTCTTTTCCTCCAGCTTCGGTGTAATTCAGCAGTGTTCCCCAGTTATGATCACAACTGAAAACATTCTTAGTGTCTAGTGTTTGCTCTACAACGCTACATACCACTGGCTACAAAGTCCTCCTTGACAACCTATGAAATATTTAAGATATTACGTAAAAGATTAAAGGCCATTATAAACAAACAAATAAATAAATAAATAAAATACCCTATATTGTACTGTGGGAAAAGAGAATGAAACATCCCCAGAGCTGTGGTTATCAATATGACTTTGGGAGAAGTTCATTTCTGAGGCCAGGTGAATGAGACCATCACAACATTTCTCAGAATTCATGGGAGTGTTAGCATTGCCTGCTCAAACATTGCTCACTTCTCCAAGACTTCCTGGCAGAAACCCCTGTAGCACGCATTAATGAAGTAGATCGACACCACAAAAATTGAATCAACAGACGACAACCAATTCCATCAGGCCACTAAGGGAACACTAGCAAAACAGATACTCCAAAGCTCTGACACAGGTTTTAATTTCTGTGTCCCTGCAGTTTGAAACAATCCAATTCCTTAACACCACCTGCCTGCTGAGGAGCAGAAGACTTCAAACTGTGAGACTCATATGGACTTTACAGCAGGAATGAAAAGAAGTGGATGGAATAAATTTCCACCTTGTCTGTAGAAGAAGATGCTGTGAGTAGGATAGAGCAGGAACAGCAGACTGATGCAGGACAAACAGTCAAACACTAGAAGATGCTAGCAAAGTTATCAGTGGCAAAGGGCTGCATGATAATAACAAGGTCACTGAAGTGGGTCACAGAGTATGGATCTACCTTCTGGATGCAGCTGCACAGCCAATGCAGGGCATTTGTGAGCCAGTGTCACTGACAGCCCCAAATAACTGTCCTAGTCCTGTCCTCGTCCCTCTCTGTAACCTGAGTTTTTGATGCCAGCCAACACAGAATTTCAGTCTGAATCCTGCCATGAGTTTTGTTGCTGTTGTTTTAAGAGGTGCCTCTACTACCAGAGCAAGTTTGACCTATATAACAGACCAAGTAGGTCACTGAGTGCACACTGAACCATGACAAATTGATTTTGAACCATCACTTATCTGGCTCTGTTGCTGTCAAGGAGGATACATCAGTGTGATTAATAAATTATTTACCAAATAGATAAAAGCATGCTTCCCCCACCAGAGATTCTGGAGGGTTTATTGTTTTAAGCTGCTGCACTAATTGGGCAGTGCATTTACTTGCTGTTCCAAGGAAGGCGAACGTTAGAGGAACAATGCTCTTTACTGCACATGGTGGTGACACAGCAGAGGCATCCCACGAATGCTTACAACAAATGATGCTCAGTTTAGTGTTTTGCTGGCACAGCTCCCAGCACTCCCTCCTCACACTGGTCCCCGTCCAGAGCTGCCTCCAGCCTGGCACTGGGGGAGAACCAGCCTCATGGAGGCACTAAAACTTTTTTACCCCAAATGTCACTAAGAAGGGAGAGACAGCTTTAAGACTTCACTTTATAGCTTTATCTTAGTAATGATCGTTCCCTTGGGAAGATTGCTTCCCTTGGGATCTAAACCATCACAGTGGAAAAAGTACCCCAACAGGCAAGAGAAAAAAGGGATGACAGAACCTTTTCCCCTAGTTCAGAAGACGTTGTTCCACCCCCAATTCAGAACTCAACAAAAACAGCAACAATAATAATAATAATAATATAATAACAATAATAAAATAAAGGAAATTAAATGATGAAATTAAGTAAATAAGATATATATCGTCCCAAAGACCATCAGGAAGAAATAAAATGCAGAAATCCCTTCCACTCCCAAGCTGTATATCACCTGGCTATAGGGTGCCAGTTAGCGGTACTAACTCCTGCATAGTTATTTATACCCTATAGTAAAAGAATAAATATCCAAAGTGGCTTAAAGCAAATTCAGCTTTTAGCAACTTAATGACCTTTTTTTTGAGGGAGAAGAAGACTCAAAAGGCTGAAAAGACAGAAAAAAAAGAAAAAAAAAAGGAAAAAAAAATAGGGAAACTAGTTTTCCAGTTGTAGCACTGAGATAGAAGTAGGATGTTTGCCCTTGCCAAAAACTATTTGCAGCATCCAAGCATTCAGCTTGTTCTTTCTGTATTGCCTTGAAAACCCCTACAAAGGAATTCTGGCTGTGTCAGATTCTCACAGGAGAGACAGTCTGCCTGGATTTGGTGTTATTGAAGAAAAGAGCTGGAGAAACACAGTCCCAGATAAAGATGTATAATGCCCCAGCACTTGAATCTATTTATTAGCTTATTTCCTGTGAGGTATTCACTAATCCTGATCACTGGCGAAAATGGCTGTATTATAATGATTCTTAATTATATACAGATGCAACAGATTGATTTATTACGCCCATGTGCTGCTGTCAGTATTTCACAGTGTTTGAAGTTCTATTAAGCTACCACGCTAAATTACTGCGTGAGTTGTCTCTGTCATCTAAGACAATATCTCTGGCCAAAAGCACCACTTTTTGCCTAAGCACTTATGCTTCTGATTCCTTTTGTATGCCTTATCTGTGGCATTTCTCCTTGCTGGTATTGTTTTAAACAGGAGGACAATTGTTCACCTTCAGACCCTGAGTTTGTCTTTAGTGAAAAAAATCTTCTTAAGGAAAGAAAACTTCAGGGTAATCTAAAATGCATTTTAATCACTGCAACTAATTATGAAGAGCAGTAAATCAGTAAGGGTCAGAGCTCTAACACCTTACAGCAAATGACAAAGAGCAGTGTAGCTGATTGTAATAGGATTACTCCTGTAAGTGGCTGCCCAGTACTTTCACTGCAAGATTCATAGTCCCTTTGAAAAACTGTCTGAAAGACCAATAATAAAAGTATAATTAACTAGAAAACTGAAGACGTTATTTCAAGAATTTCTGCAAACAACTTCATTTATAGTAGAGTCTATGCATCAGAGCAGTGAAAATCTGCGTAATTCTGTGTACTGATTCATACCAACAGGCATAATCTCATTTAGTGCACTGGGAGCTAAGGAGGCCCAAGAGAATTGGTTGACATTCAAGAACAACTTCCTCCAAGCTCAAGATCTGTGCATCTCTAAGAGGAAGAAATCAGGCAGAGGTGGCAGGAAACCCACATGAATGAAAAAGGAGTTCATGAAAATACTCAAATAGAAGAAGAAAGTCTGTGGAATGTGGAAAAAGGGTCTTGATGGAGATTGAGGACAACTAGAAAGGCTTATTTAGGAATGTCAGTAAAAAAAAAGGAAAAAATAGGGAAAATATGACTCCACTGCTGAATGAGATTTGTGTCCTGAAAATAGAGGAAACTGAGAAGGCGGAGTTGCTGCTACACCTATTTGCTTCTGTCTCTATTGCTAAAATTTCCCCTCAGGAATCCCAGACCCTGGAGATGAGAGTCTAGGGAAAAGAATTTCTCTTGGCTGACAAGGATCTGCTCAGAGATCATCTAGGCAAACTTGATGCACACAAATACACGGGTTCTGATGAGATGAATCCACAAGTGCAGAGGTGTCGGAGGTGATAGTCAAGCCATACTCTATCATCTTTGAAAAATCATGGAGAACAGGAGAGGTTTCTGAGGAGGAAAGACAGTATTACTCCAGTTTTCAAAAAGGCCAAGAAGAGAGAGCCAGGAAACTACAGGCCGGTCAGACTCACCTCTGTCCTTGGGAAAGTGATGGAACCACTAATTCTGGATGTCTTCTCCAGCAAGTGAAAGAGAAGAAGGTTATCAGGAGTAGCCAACATGGATTCACCTATGGGAAATCAGGCTTGACCAACCTGGTATACTTCTATGATGTTATGACCAGCTGAGTAGATGAGGGCAGAGCAGGGGATGTTGTGTGCCTTAACTTCAGCAAGGTATCTGACACTGTGTTACTCAACATTCATGTAAGTAAGCTTAGGAAGTGTGGAATAGGTGGGCAGACAGTGAGGCGGGCTGAGAACCGTTTCACTGGCAGAGCTTAAAGGTTTGTGATCAGTGGCACAGAGCTGAGTTGGATGTCTGCAGATAGCTGTCTATAGGTAAGCATTATGGAGCAAAGGAGACATTTTTGTTATATTATGAATTACTGTTGCTGATTTCTGTTGCTTATATTTTTACATGCCAACTCAAGTTAAAAAACAAACAAACAAACAATAAACAGAGATATAATAAAAAGAAATGGCATTTGTAACATTCACAAAGAGGCATCAACTTCTAAAAATTCCAGGTAAACTCTAATTGGGAAAAAGAATCTTGCAAAATAAACAAACAAACAAACAAACAAATAAGGCAGTGTACTTGATTTTAAACCCTGTCAGCATATTGGTTGTACTAAAATGGACTTTTGTCTCTTAAATATTTTATTTATAATTAAGAATCTTTGTGATGGATGATGTTAGTGTATTCAGTTTTCACAAATCCCAGTGCTGTTTTCCCTTGAAATACTGCATCAAGGTAAAGGCATGGAAAAAGTGAGCAAGATTTAAAAAGAGAAAAGAAAAAATCTCTTCTTTTATTTATTATGTTTGACCAGGGAGTTTACCTTTCTTCTTTTTTTTTAATCTTGATTTTTTTTTTTTTTTTTTTTTTTTTTTCTTTCATTAAAATGCAGTGTCCTTTAGTTGATGATAGCATTTGGGCATCCTTCCCAAGTCTGCCTGACAACATCAATGGCTAGCTCTTGAGCTGCAGTGACCCCGTAAGCAAGCTGTCCTCTTCTATTCTGGCTGCACCTACTATTACTCAAGCAGTGGGAGCCAAACAAATACGACATTTGGATCTTTCCTACTTGTTCTGTAAAGCGTCCCAGCATGCACGGTGAATGGACACGCTGCATAAGAAATCGACAATTCCCCGCGATTACACAGCAGGGCATGAGCACTGGCAGCAGAGCTGAGAACTCAACTCTGGGGTATATGGGGCTGACAAATGCAGAGACATATTGATCCTCGGCAGTCTGTCTTATCAGCAAAGTAGTAATGGTCTGCATATTAACACAATAGCATTATAGGTTACGAAAGACAAGAAAGGACGCTGGAGCTAAGTCCCTAGAGGGTGAGCATGCTGTGCTGACTTCACACATAACGCAGAAGGTTAACCAACCACCGTAGTTTGGCTCAGAAGCCAGACTCACCAATGGTTATTTAAGCAGAGGAATAAAAATGATGGTTTTTGCTAAAATGCTTGTGCCAGGCTGCAAATCGCTAGGGCAAGAAAGTCAATTGCAAAATAGCAAGAACTGCAAATTAAGCAGAAGGGAAACAAGATCCATAGATGCTTACAAAAGTGTTGGTTATAAAGTACTGATTACAAAATTACTATTGCTTAATGAGCACACATCTCCAGCTGGCATAAAGGAGAGACCAAGCTCTCACTTGGTTCCTAGACATTCAGGTGACAGATGATAACTCTCTGCCTTCTGAGTACAGGCTGGAGGTATCACTCTAATCACCAGACCTGTGCCAAATTAGTTTGTCAAGTGACACTGAGGAATGATGCTGCAGTGTAGGGTTATTCTGAGTGATTAATACTACAAAACAACTCTTGTATGCATCTTCTAGGCAACATCTCCAGCCCCTGTACAGCACTAGTGTAGGTTTGTAAGCAATAGAAGAATCAGACTGCACATTCAAAACTTCAGAGAAGGTAAACTATTTCATCAATATGCAGATCTGCATATTATCCATGAAAAGAAAATTGTAAAACTGCTGAATGGAACATTATGATATCCTATAAAATTTCAGTTTTGTATGAAACTATTACAACAGACCAAGGAATCTAAAGAGTCTGTCCCCTTCCTTCTTGTAGGTCCCCTTTAAATACTGGAAGGCTGCTATAAGGCCTCCCAAGAGCCTTCGCTTCTCTGGGCTGAAGAGACCCATCTCTCTCAGCATGTCCTCATAGGAGAGGTGCTCCATCCCTTGGACCATTTTTGTGGCCCTCTTCTGAATGTGATCCAACAGGTCTATGTCTCTCCTATACTGAGGACTCCACATCTGGACACAGTATTCCAGGTAAGATCTCACCAGGGCAAGGGGGCAGGATCACTCCACCTTGACCTGTGGCCACACTTCCTTTGACATAGCCCAAGATCCAGTTGGCTTCCTGGGCTGTGAGGGTGCATTGATGGCTCATGTCCAGCTTGCCATCTACCAGTACTCCCAAGTCCATTTTGGCAGGGCCAAACCCTTGCCCTACCCTTTTGTCTCCCACCTTGCTTAAGTGGTGGTGATTGCCACAACCTGAGTGCAACAACTTACAGTTGTGTTATGCTTGTTGAACTTCGTAAGTTTCACCTGGGTCCCATTCTCAAGCCTGTCTAGGTCTCTCTGGATGCTATACCATCCCTCAGGAACATCGACAACACCACACATCTTGGTGTCATCCACAGACTTGCTGAGGGTACACTTGATCCCACAGTCAATGTCGTCAATGAAGATATTAAATAGTACCAGTCCCATTACTGTTAATACTTTCCATTATAATTTCAAGTGGTCCATCCATTATATCAAAATTTCTCATGAAACAGAAATTCTGTTTCCCAGGAAACCCCGGAGTCTTTTTCTGTACGTTTTTGTCTTCTTCTATTTGCTTTTATTTAAGATTTGTCTAGAGATTTATAGAGATCTTCTTGTGTAGGTTCTCTGGAGTCCAAGCTAAAGAGATCTAGAGGCTATTTTCAGGGATTCTGAAAATACGGTTTATACTCGTCAGAGACGTACTTGTTCTTTTACTGGAAAAAAAAGATAGGGAACTTAAAAAGCTCACAAACTCATTTGTAGCTCATAGGAATCCTGGCTGATGGCTGGGGCTTTTATCACTATACTCACATAAATACAACCATTCAGACTCAACAGCCACATACACCTTGGATCTAAATTCACTGCTACGTACTTTATGAGGATATTTTGCACTGGATGATGAAGAAAAATGTGATGAATTCAACAATTTCATTATAATTTTAGTATCATAATGCATCACTGATATTCCTGCAGGAGACAATGGAAAGAAACTAAAAATATTTTTAAAAGGGAAAAAAAAATACTATATTTAGATCTACTGAGTATCTCATTGTCCCCCTTACAATCTCGTCTCTCCTCTGAACTGGTGAAATGCAAGAGCTCCTTTCGCACATGATCAGGAACAGAAAAGCTCTTAAACCAGGTAGGGAGGTAGGAAATGTAAGGCAATCACTCCAGCTCACAGTCATCCACACAACAATTACAGGTTGACAAACGTTGTCAGCATAGTTAGGACAGGTTTCGGGGTAGGTGAGGTATTGCTGTGTAAGTACAGGATATGGTGTTGCACTGCCGACCCAGGATCTAGGAATGTCTTCCTGATCCAAAGCCCCTGGGAACTGAACTTGATTCACTTTGGAAAGATTTTGTTTAGGAAATGTCTTCAGGTTGTGTAGCTAGGTTTCTAGATCCTTCCTGCTAGTCTGGTACATTGATTTTGAAGGCGGCTTCTCAATACATCTGAGATCAAAATCTGCTCTGTGGAATAAAGCAGATTCACAAACTGCATTTTTATTATGGGTTTTAATCATAGTCGTGACATTTTCTCTACGCATTCTTTTGTCAGAAGGAAATATTTTCACTTTGTTTATTTATTTATTTAGTTATAGAAGCAGGGAACACTGCAGAGTCAGTTGGATCAATCACTGCATTATAGCCAATAATATTGATTCTATTTTGTTCAGTAAGGCAATATCCGGTGCTGAAAATATCAATGTCCAACACTTATTATATAATTAGGCATATTGATGAGAGTCAATAAAAATTAATAATGTAATGTTCAATTGTATTAACAATGAAAAACGCTAGATGCACACTCAGATGAAATCAAGGCTCAGAGTGTCCCATTTCACAGCTTTAACAAAAGACACATTGATATAATCATACACCACATGCTCACACTGATTGCTTGTCAGAAGGTTGAAGAGCAGTGAAAGCCCAGTTGTAGTCTGAAATTCTTTTAAAAATCTTCCTTTTATTTGTTTGTTTGTTCATTCGTTCATTTTTATGAAAACCAATTTTTTTTTCCACGAGTAGAAACAGAAACCCATCTCACTTGTAGGTGTCATTTGTGGAGCATTTTTTGTGATTTGTGGTCCATGAACCCTGCACATCAGTTTGGAATGGATTGTTCCCTGAGAACGATGAAGTCTGTCCCCAGTAGATATTTGTACCACCTGGTAAAATCTTGACACCATTTCTCTCTTACACCAAATGCAAACTGCACATGCTGACACCAAGCCCAGCAGCACCAGGCACCATTAACATGGGTACACCCACATAGGGATTGCACAGAAGCTGCACAACAGCCACCACTGGGGCTGAACCTAGACTCACAGGGACAGACAAGGTGGTCTGAGGACAAAGTGAGCACAGAGGAAAAAGTTAAAAAGTCGTTTACAGTAAATGGTCTTTCCCCTCTTCTACCCCCAGATACGTAAAAAACAAATACTCTTGCTTTTGCATTAAGATGCCCACCAGCTAAAAAGCTTTAAAGCTGTCAGTGATTCAGGTGACAGCCTTAACATCAGGTTACAGGCTTGACTCAGAGTAAATGACATCTTATCTTCCATGTCCTCATTTGTAATTATTTGTATAAAGTAGACCTGCAACAGTGACCTCACCCCCTAAAAGTCTCAAAGCCAAACCCAATATAGAAACACCAGTCACGTTTTTTATTTTTTTTTCTCCAAAATACACAAGGTTTATGCTGTTTTTCATTCCTCTGACAGTGTTATTTGTAAACTACCCTTTGGCTCTGCAGAGGTTTAAAGTGGCTTTTTGCAAGCTAACAGGCAGCAGACAGTCCTGCCCATGAAAAAGCTGCCTGCAGCTGCAGACTTATTTAAATGTGAGTGTGTAGCTGCTCTCCTGCATGCAAAATAAAGCAGGTGCTAAAATATTAAAATCTACCACTGTCCACTATTCATTACATCCAACTGGTGCTGTCAGAAGCAAGCTGCTTGACTAACCAGGGCCTGGGATTTAGTATGACATCTCAACTATAATTACTCCTTCCTCCTGATTCACTTTTTCAGCCTCAGACTTTCAAATTCAGCCTAGATTTAAAGTGTTGTGGGCACAGCTTTGTGTACAAGTTAGAAATATGATGCCTCTGAATGCAGAAGACAGCAGACCATCAGGGCCCACTGAAGCAGTTTGCTATGAAACTAAGGCAACGTAACTTGCTCTTGAGTGTCTTTGTGGTCGGAGTCTAACTCACTCTTGGCAGATGTGTCAAGTCTCATGTACTGAGCACAGGAGTCATGCAGCTGGCTCTGACCCCAGCTCCCTGCAAGCCTGCTGTCACCCACGCTGACTCTCTGAGGCTCTGCCCCATCTGCCAGGTGCAGATAGGACATTCCCTGGCATGAAGGATCACAGAAGTGACAGCTTGCATATTGTTCCCAGTGCAGCGCTGCACTTGGGTTGGTGACAGCAGATGATTCAGGTCACGTGGAAGGGCAGCTCCAGACTTCCATGCTGCACATCTGCACCGTGAGCAAACCACAGATAAGAAATTGCAAGGAAAATAATCAGAAGCTTTTTGAATAGATGTACTCTGCTACAGGGTTAACCTTCCCGTACACCTTACATTTCACCAAGAATAGTCCCCAGTGTCCTATGAATCAACAGCACAGATAGCAAGAAACAGCAGCATCTTTAAAGCCTTCTGCAAGCTGCTGTTTTTTCCAGCAATATGTTTACCTATGCTGAAGAAAGTGAACATTTTGCTGACATTTCTAACATATTATGATCTTTTCTTTTGAATTTTTTTTTTTTGAATGTAGAGTGAGAACAAACCCTCTACTTTGCCTTTTCTTTTTTTTTACTTCTTCATTTTCTTTCAGAAGAGAAAGAAAAAAACTTGACAATGTTTCATACCATAGTGAAAATAATGTTTTCCACGCTACTTAGAGATATTCTACATTTGTTTCTACCTTTTATTTTATTTATTTATTTATTTATTAAATTTCCAGGTTCCAAGGTTAAAATAGAAGCTCTACAAGCATTCAGGGCTGATTTTGGCTGGCTAACTTATATTAATTACATTGTCCCCAGCATTTTTTTGATAGATTTATTTCATTGTTGCCTAACGTGCAGGAAGAACATACCTTTTTCATAGGGAAAGAAATACACCTCATAGTCCATTAAAGTTGCCTGCCACTAAGCAGTAAGGTGTGAGTCCCAGAGAGTGTTTCCCCAAAGCCCACATTTCAGGTTACGTGACAGGAGCATGCTCCATGTCAGGCAGCTTAATATGATGCAGGTGGCATGCCACTTCTGTATGAGCTATCATATGAAATACTTTCTCTACTAGGTGTCAGATGTCAGTTCATTGCAAATGCATCCCAATACCAAAGGCATCTCATTTAACTTTCACTTTTTTTTCCTACTGCCCACTGAAGCACTGAGATTCTAACTTCTGTTTCCTGAGTAAGCTGACCTGCCTTCCTCACCGCTAGAAATGTTTTCTGGTGCATGTAGAAAATTTCTCACCTGGAAAAAAAAAGTCATGAGACTGAAAGGGCTAAATCTGATATTAAAAATTATATCTGTAGAGCATAACAATTAGATTGCCCTTTTTCAGCTGTTGGGCAGCTCTGCAAGCCCTTTACCAGCACTTGCTTCAGGTAGAAGTGGAGCCATAAATTCTTATTTTGATCAGTTAAACCCATAAACTCTTATTTTGTTCAGCTGTCATCACTGCCACCTGCACTGGGCTTACTAAGGAGGTTATGCAAGATGAAGAATTTCTTAGAGAAGAACAAATTCATCCTGTATTAACAGTTCCTATAATTGAAAAAATTGAAAGCATTTGAAGTAAAATGGACAAATCAGAAGTCTACCATTTATCACACATGGTGAATACCTAAGGCTTCACAGCTCTTTTCTACAAAAAAAATTCCTTCTATAACCTGTGATGTCAATCCACAAATTGGAAATCCAGTGCTGCAGTATTTCCTCTCCTATGTGAGACAATTCACAGGATGTTCTTTCTATTTTTCTGCTCTTTTTCCTCTCCCCACCCACATAATTTATTTCCTTATTGTATTTCTATATTGACTCACTGATCCTGTTTTCCACTACAAAACACTGACATTATAACCATATCTTTTGAGTCACTAGTTTGAATGGGTCAAATTTTCAGCTAAGACAAATAAAAAATAATTCTTCTCCACTGGATTAATTTGTTGTCACTATTATTTATTAAGTTCAATCTGTTACCTCTGAGCATTCAGTCAAGATAAAAACCTTTTTCTGTTGTGTATTTTACAAATACACAACAATATATTATTCCTGCTCCTGACTATTTATTGTCCAAATAGACAAAGGACAAGGCAAAAGAAAATAACATCCAAGGAAGTAGGGGGAAAAAAATAACAAAAAAACATCAGTTGTTGTCCTGGCTATTCATATTGTTTAGGAACAGGATTGCATTTCTGCAAGTAGACCAGAGTGCACAACTTCTCTCTTACTGTTTAGTCCTGTTAAGGATAGTAAGAGAGATATCTATATCCATTTTCTGTTATATATTTATTCTGTGCAATGGCTTGTGAAAGAAATTGCTGACTCTTTTTTTTGAGTTCATAGAATGATAGAATAATAGAATTTAGAATCATAGAATCATAAACTACAGAATGACTTTGTTTAATGGATCATCCAATTCCAACCCTCTGCCCTGGGCAGCTGAGGCTGCCCAGGGCCCCATACAAACTGGCCTTGAGCACCTTCAGGGATGGGGCATCCAAAGCTTCTCTGGGCAGCAGTGTCAGGGCCTCACCACCTCTGAATGAAAAAGTTCTGAGGTCTTTTCATGATGTCTAGGAAAAACAACAGAAACTGAATTTTAATGTTGTTTTTGAATTTTTGATTTCTTTTAAATCGCAGATTGTAACACCATTTTAAGCCCTGGTCAGTGTATTCTAGAGCAGCTTTACAGCTTTCTCTCTGGTGTCAGTCCCAGGATGACTTTTCCAGAGTCTCTCACATGCACCCACACATCCCTGCCCACAAGAGAAACAGGGCTGTGGGTTTGGCACGGGGTGGAAGAGGTAGCATGTGGCTGCTAAATCTCAGAGCTGGAGAAACTGTCTCCCTCAGACAAACAGAGGTATCTCAGGTGCACCTTGATGGCTCTGCCACTTCATTTTGAATCATCTGAGAGCTCACAAGGCTGTGCCCTTTCATTTCTGCCAGGAAATGGCAGGGTTGAAAGCCACTTTTTCCCACTTCTTGTTCCAAAATCTGTCTATGATATACATCAAGGAAGTGCTCTGCTGTATAAAATCACGGCTGACTTAAGATGAAATCCAAAAACAAAAAAAACTTGGAGCTCTGTTCGTTATAATTTGCCTGGTTTTTTTGCTAGTATATGTCAGCCTGCATGTGTAAACGCTTGATTAAAGACCATAACACAAATAATTTAAAAATTTCTATTTCTTCCTTTTGCAGTACTGTCACACAATATAATTATATGATTTCTAGAGGGTACTTAAAAATGAATTACAGGGTGTTTCCTTTACGTTCCTGGTCGCATGTGAACTACAGAGCTTAGTACTGCTTTCTGTAAATACCATTCCAAATAATCACGAAACATCCTATAATTCAATTATAAATAACCTCTGAGAACCATAAAATGATATATTCTAGGCTGGTGACACACACAGATGTATTCACTGCCCTGACTGCAAAATGAAACCTAAAACAAACCCAGCATTTTCACTTGCTTTTGATCTGTAAAGTGCCTCTGTGCATGAAAAATACAAAGGAGACTATACAGCCTGTAACGCTCTCCTTGGAATTATTCCTTCTGAGAAAAACAAAGTCAAAATCAAAACAAAACAAAAAACACCACTATGCTTTTGATTGAAAAATAAGCAATAAAAGCTTTTAGCCAGCAGTGGCTGAGATGCAGATACACAGGAAAAATCAACAGCTTTTGCAGGAAAATAGATACCTTCTTTGTGGCACTTCTTATGAAAATCATGATGTGATATTTTCAAAGATGGTTCTTCTCTGATTTTTATGTATGAATTCCTGAGGCCTTCCCATCTTGATGCTTGCTGCAAGAAGCCCTTTTTTTCACCACCAAATGTCAAAACAGAATTTTAGAATAAATGAAAATTGGACAAATTGATGGGGCACTTAATTTGAGGCAAGGACGGTTCTTTACCAGGTGGCCAAAGCTCAGTAAGTCTGTGCTTAATTATATTACACACATTTCTAACCCACAGCCTCTGACCCTCACAGCATCACCTCCACCCTCCGTGACTCCTGAGCCTGAACCTGAAGCAACTCCTGGGAACTTCCCGGGATGGGCTGGGGATCAGGGGTTGGGGATGAAGCTGTCTCATACTGCATGTGTCAGCTGAGCCACGCAGTTCTTGATAAGGTGTGGAAAATGATGAATTGATTAACCACAGGATGAAAAGTCAATCTTGGGAGGTTTGATTCCTTAAAAGCCTGGGAGAAGACTCACAAATGTGTGATCTTGGGTGTCAATGCGGCACTCATCTCTGATCTGTTTTTTCAGTTCTAGTTTCAAATGGTCGAAATAAAATTGGAGATCTCTGATCCCTTGGTGAACGACCTTTGATAAATAAGTGCTGTTTTCCTGAAAGACTGTTTCCTTCCTATGCCTCTTCTCAGGAGACATTTAGAAGAATTTTTTTTTTTGTCTGAGAAGCAGCTGCATTCCAAATCCTAGGTCATCCCCCAACTGTTTGTTGAAAACAAGCTAGCTAATTTTGGGAATGCTAAAAAAATGAAGAATTTTTAAAAGCCTCTTTCACATGGATGGTCCCCAGCACTGAAAGAAAAGGCATATGGGGGAGCAGCAGTTGGTGGAACAGTTCTGTTAGTGGTATTAAATGTGGATAAAAATGTTCTTGTGAGAGCCCGTGATAAACATTGAAGGCAGATTTGACCATCACCCTTTTCTTCTTGCACTATTATTATCTTTATACTGTACACCTGGTACTGCTTACTGGTATGCATTCGGCTGTTTAAATACATTTGGAATAGGGAGGCAGAGACTCCCTGTTTTGTGCTTGCAGCCCTGTAGATATTAGTAATTTTGCAGTTTTCCATCTGCAAGCAAATTCACACCAAGCACAGTACTGCCAGGAAGAGCAGATAAGCTGAAGGGAGCTTGGAGAAAAAGAACAAAAGTTATTTGTGAGGCTGGAAGGAGAGATATATAAAAGAGATAAGTATGCACAGCTCAACTAAACAATGACTAATTGCTAGGGCATTATAACAATTCTGAAAAGAATCTTAATTGATTTATCTGAAGAATACTCAAGGCTTCTTTTAAGAGGCTTTACTATTAGAACTATTTATCTGCCTAGGTTAAGGGTACAATTGAAAACTCCATTCGATGACTGAAAACTAAACACACACGGAACAAAACCATCACGGCGTTATTCACATGCCAGTGGCTCTTAAAATATTCTTGCATGAATAGTCTTGTGTGTCACCAGAGGAAGCTAATGGGTATCCTAGAGCCTAAGATGGTGATAAACAAAGACATTAAATGATAATGGTTACAGGGGTCTTAACAGAGTGAATTAGTCTAATCCAATACACAGCCTGACATGACCTATGAATTGCTGTTTGCTGAGGAGCATTAGCCATGAATTCTGGGTGAAGTGACTTGGACAAAGCATGCAATGAAACTCATTAAATGCAGGGAGAAAATATATAGTATTCTTTCTAAAAAAATTTAAAATATTAGTTCATAATATTCTGAGGACGGTATAAAATGTCTTAGCTGCACTGACTTTAGTGGCACTGATTTGCATTAGCTGAAGTTCTGCCCCTAAATTGTTTAAGAAAACCCAGAATGAAACTATAATGAATTTATTTTTGGAAGGACACCATCTGGTGTTTTATTGCTAGCTGACAAGAAGTAGGAAAGGATTGTCTGGCTGCTAGTTGCAAGAGAAGTGCACAATTTGCTTCTAGCAGGAGCTTGTGAGGATGTGGTTAACCAAAAAACTCTTTTTAACAGGT
The DNA here is from genome assembly GCA_028571105.1 of Tragopan temminckii. NCBI lineage: Eukaryota > Metazoa > Chordata > Aves > Galliformes > Phasianidae > Tragopan > Tragopan temminckii. The sequence goes on from JAOWBP010059144.1 coordinate 30,866, forward strand.
CCCCTCACAATCATCTGCAAGTTGGAGATGAGCTCAAGCCAAATCCAGTGACCTGGATATCATTAACCATCTCTGTTTAAAAGTGGTATAAACTAGGAATAATGGTCCTGTACTGTCACGCTTCAGAAGCAAATTAACCCCTGTCTAAATCTCTATTGTGTTAAACCAATCATCTCCATTTAATGGTTTCAATATTTCTGTTGATTGTAAAGCTGGCTCTGAATATAAGCTACACCACCTTTCAGGATTCATAGCCTACTGTAAAACTGAAGAACTTGAAACTTCATTTGGTTGCTGATTTCATTGCATTCTCTGACTCTCTCTTCTTTTGTCCCCCATGACTCTTTTTCTACACTAAATCATTTTTCCAGTTGTTGTAGCAAATAATTCTCTCTAAAACTGTCCCTCGTAGCACATTATACTACAGGCAAGTTACAGTACCTTTTCCCCAATGCTGTTGATTAACTTAAGGAAAAGAACATTTAAGGCATGATTTTGACTTTTTTATTGCTGCAACTATGTCAGATGCACTTCCTTTTATTTCATGTTCAATGATAATTTTAGCTGAGCCTTTAGGTAGAGGCATCAGATTAAAGAACGGCAGAACCTTTCTGAGAAAGATTAAATGATGATGCTCTGAGAGGCATCGAGGTTCTTCCTCACCCCAGGCAGCAGCCACAAAGCAAGTGCCAAAACAATATCTGCAGAGATAAGCATAAGTGTGAGCCATTTAGCAAGGGAAAGCTAAGAAAATGAAATGATTGCTTTATTTGCCTATCTCTATCACAAAGCACAGACATGATTGAATAGTGGGAAACAACAGAAAGTAAGGCACAACTTTCCTTATGAAAATGTGCGTTAGATAGAGATGAGGCAAAATAAGCTTCCTTTCAAGGTGTTTGTAACAATGTGTATGAATAGCAAGCATCAGTTGTAGGACGCAGTATAGAATGAAAACAATTGTGAGAGCAGATTTGAAGTCTCCTCATTTGCTTGATCAGTTCCACTTTTCCTGATGAGGCACAGATTTTGCTGTTCTCTACTGGCAGGCATTAGGCAGCTGCTCTTTCTGCTGCTGGAGCTCATCTCTGCTCATCCCAGGCTGCAGTGCCATGCCAGAGCCCTCTATGGGGACTGAGAGTAGGAAGGTTTTGAGATCTGAGCTGTGACACAGTGACTATATCACACTGAATTTGCTGACTTTAGCAGAGCTGTTCTTGCCTGAGGTTGGAGGAGGGAATTTGAGGGATTTGAAGGCATTTGCTCTGCAGGATCCCCTGAAATCATGGCTACAACTGTCTCTACAAGCATTGATATGATACAGGAAATGATGCTCTTATATCTACTGGACAATGGTCTCAGGCTACTTGGAGTTAAATTGTCATCATTTGCAACAGAAATGCCAGACCATAAGGAATGGTAGCCAGGAAACTGCATATAACTTTTGGTTTCTAAGGAACAATAAATAAGGATAATTCCATAGCATTAAGAAAGCTAATATTTTTATTATCTTTACTTCTATTAAAACTTCTTGGAAAACACAATGCTAATGTACAACTGTAATTACAGTAGATCTGAAATTATAAATATGGCCATAGATATTTTCCTCTAGTCAGATTTGAGAATACAAAAAGGAATGTGCTTGCCCTTCTGCATTAATGTACTTAGAAGGAGATATTTCTGATGGTAAGCAGCCACACAGACACTGAACAGAATAAGGCAGACAGAGCTTCATGTACACCTCCCATTATCGCAGAACACTGAAACTGGAGCTGTGGGCAAGTGCGACTGAGATGTAGTTGCTCTTGAGGCAGCTGGGATTTAGTCACAGTCTAAATCCTACACGTGGTTGCAGTCCCAGCTTAAAGGTGTATGAGTGTGAGCACCCCATAGGGTCAGTAAATGGAAACCAAACTGGGAAATAGGCTGCTGAGAACATGTTGTGTTGCTCTGTGTTAATGGATTAATTGGTACACATTTCCGCTGATTTGCACTCCACTTGCTTCTATGCATGTATATCTATTTGCATAGCGGAGTACTTAAATAATTAATGTACTTCAGTGTCTTCATAACCTTGCCATATAACTTCTTCATGCCCTTTGGCAATTCACTTCTCTTTTCTGGCCTTCAGTTCACCATTTGTAGAATAAGTGTGCAGTCAGAACTCAATTAACAGAGATAACAGAGGTGGAATAACTCAGAGAAAGAGAAAACAGACAATTGAAGACATGTACTGCAACAGCTATTCAAGAAGAGGATAGAGATATGAAAGATCATTGACAGTGTCAATTCTGGAGTACAAGGATTTTTGCTCTAACCCAGGGCTAAAACGTTCAATCCATCCTGCCCAAACATAGTCACATCTGTGCATACTTACACAGACCTTCCTTCACAGTAATCTGTGATGTGGATAAGCCACCTAGGGATCAATATGTGGCGGCTAAGTTTGAGTGATAAAATATTCTGCTGCAAAGTGCATTATGAAAAGCAGTAGGAGTGTCAAATAAGACAGATCTTTTTCTCCATTTATTTATCTCTTTTTATTAAAAATAAATAAATACATATATCAAACACTGGGTTTTGAGAAGGAGCCTGAAAGTACAAAAATTAAGTCCAGTTAGACAGTAATTGTAGCTTACCTCTATCTGAAAGTGATAATCTTAAATAGATAGACTTCCTTAGAAGAATTTTTTTTTTACCTTGTATCTGAGTGCATATGTAAATCATACCCTTTGGTACAAAGGCAAACATAGGATATATTGTTAAACCTGAATAAATTGTTGGAGTGAAAATACTTCCAAAGCACTTGGTGATCTAGGAGCTTATACTTAACTTCAGTCTGGAATTTATGGCCATACATCATTATATATTCTACACACACAAAAGAATGTTATCCAAAAACCAAGAGGTTGGTTTGGATTGATTTGGAGAGATTTGGAGTGATCAAGAAAGAAGATTTCCAGAATCCTGAGCTGTGATTAAACTGGTGAGAATTTTGTTATAAGAATTAAAATAACAACAAAAGCAACTCCATTTTATCTTTTCGGAGTAATTCAGGGTATTCTCACTTTGCTGGTACAAGTAACTGTAACATTTTTTTTTTCTATAAGTTATTAAAATATCCCAAAGGTCAGATAAGAAATTTGCTCTTGTTTTCTTGGAAACAATAATATTCTGCATATTATTCCTGCCCATGGCAGGAGGTTGGAACTAGGTGACCTTCAAGCTTGCTTTCAACTTGAACCATTCAAAGATTTCATAATATCAAAAAAAGTTTGTGTCTAAATGATGTTTTTAACCATTCCTCCCAAAGTTGATAAATCCTGATCACATCCACATTTATGGCTTTTTCTTACATACGTAACACATCTGTTTAGCCTTTTCGCTCACATTAGCAGTCTGTTTTGTTGTGGAACATTCTCCTTTCATTGTTTGCATCACATGGCGTAATCCTACAGGCATACTGCAAAACCCCATCATTTGTAGTTGAGCATCTTCTGGACTCCAAAATTTTCTTGTAAATCTCCAAGTTCTTGTCCTCTTTGATGACAATGTGAGAGAAAAATAGAAAGGAATCTTTAAAAGTACGTTGACTTTTCCATATGACTTCAAGACTTCCTGAAGTCTTAAAACACCCAAAACTTAGAGATTCTTGATGACAAAAGTTCTTTATTCGTATCTTACTCTCACTGTGATACCACAAAAATCCTACTTTTCAGGCCGTGTGAATCCTTCAGCAAGTTCTTCTTTGTATCACTGTCACCTCATGCACCATGGCACTCTGCTCATAAGCCACATTCTTCATCCTAGCTTGTACTCATATGGACAGCAACTTAAGCATAGATTAGTCCTTCCCATACTCCTTGTTGGGTTGTAGTACAACAAGTACAACTTGTTGCCAGGTTGTAGTTTAACCTGGCAAGAAGCTAAACATCACACAGCCTTTTGCTCACCACCCCCTCAGTGTGATGGAGGAGAGAACTGGGAAAAAAAAAAAGTAGAACTCATAGGTTGAGATAAAAACTATTTACTAAGACAGAAAAGGGAGAGAGAAATAGTGTAAATGTGGTGCACTGTGCAATTGCTCACCACCAACTGATTAATGCCCAGTCAGTCTTCAAGAAGTGACTGCACGCCCTTGGCCAACTCCCTTCAATTTTGTAGTTTTTTCACATGATGCCATATGGTTATCCTTTTGGCCAGTTCAGGTAAGCTATCCTGGTTCTGTCCTTTCCCAACCTGTTGTGTTCCCCCAGTCCTCTTGTTGTTAGGACAGTAAGAGAAACTGAAAAAATGAAATGTCTTTTGCTCTGTACAGCACTCCTAAGCAGCAACTAAAACACTGTTGTATTACCAACAGTGTTTCCCTACCAAAGCCAAAATACAACATCATAACAGACTATGAATAGAAAGAATATTTTTCTAAGAGATAGCCCTGTAAGTAAAGGCATTTAAAAGTTCTTTTCATGCTGTCTCAATATCGACCTTCAGTGAGGTTTCAAGAACCTTTCCTGTGTAAAGCAACTATGTTAGCTGACTTCAGTGCATAATGCTAATCCAATATAGAGATATGCCATTCAGCCACAGCATGTAGATCAGTGTTAGTGGAAGGAAAGAAGTAAGGAATCTATTCAGCTCTGCTGAAAGCTGCTTTTCCAATTTCACCATCCCCTATTATTGATATATTTCATGAAAAAAGAAACAAGGGATTTCAGCTGAAGTCAGTAGTCATTTCATACGAAATCTCTACCAAATCTACCATTTCCAGTGGATTCTGATTTCTGACTTTTCCAAATCAAATTTGCTGTGTCAAAATTCATAATTTTTCTTGGTCTGGCTTTTAGAAGGCTAATTGCAAAAAACATAGCCAGCAGAAAAAAAAACATAGCATAAGAAAATACATAGCTCACCCTGAAAGTAAGACCTCCTATTTATTTCCATGAAAATACAACAGATGCAAAGAACATGATAACACAATTTGATAGAGAAAATTATCCACTATAAAACACAATTTTTCAGCACAGTCACAACCATTAGCTGTGCATTTTTGCCAGTGATGAACAAGAGCCCGCATGTTTATAAAAATCTGCATGGCCATCTGAAATGTGGCTTGTCTTTCATGATGCTGTTGTCACTGCTGAAACACACCAGCCACCACCATACTGTTCTGACATTCATTGTTTCATCCCCAACAACATTCAGCAAGCATTGATGGAGTAATTCAACTCTACTGTTTTGCTTCATACATGTTTGATGTCAGATGCCATTTTGTCAGACTGCCCCTCCTCTGTCATGCATCACACAATAAAGAAGTGTAAGGGAGTATCGGTGGGAAAGTTCAACTTTTTTTGACATACCACCAACATCTGCCTCTGATGTTGCAGACCAACATGATAAAATAGGAGGCATTACTTTTGGGGCAGCCCTTGTATATTAAAAGGTATAAAAATGAGGTTTTCTACCTAAAGCATAGAAACAGTTATTTTGCACTGGAAAAATACAAGTTTTCTTTCTACATCATAATATGTCAATGGAGAGAGAATAGAAAGATATAAAGTAAAACAACTGCTCAGAAAGTATGCTTCGTTTGACCTTTCTCAAGGTGTACGACCATTGTACTGTCATATGATGGTGATCTTTGATTTCCTTCTCACAATATTTTATTTGACATAGTTGATGAAAAAAAAATCCATAGTTATTGAGTATTGCACTGTGGTTTATTCTGATGTCAAGTTTCAGCCATCAACTCAAATTTTGTTTCCCCAAGATCAAATGTCCAGAGACAACAGTTGTGGAAACCTTCAGACTCAATTTGATTTTCCAAATCAATTAAAAAACCTTGGGTGCTACTGGGTTCAGCTTTTAGAAAATAAAGTGGGTGATTTTTTATTATTTTTTCCATTTATTTTAGGGGAAAAAAAAAAGCACAAAGAAGATTAACATGAGCTTCAACATAGCAATGGAAAGAATCCATAGCTTTTCTTGTAGAAATAGGTGAGCACTTCATAGAATCTACAACACTAATAAAAACAGCAGAAGATGTTCATATATTGGAGGAGCAGCCAAATGGTAACACACTGGCTTCCAAACAGTCATAACTGCCATTCAATTAGCAGTTAAATTGCACTGGATGAAGAGACAAGTGGTGGTCTCACTGAAATTTCAGGGCTGCCCTGAAACTCCTCTTCTTGCTCATGCTGTTCAAACTGAGATGGCAAAACCTCCTGCAAATTCTCACCATTGCCTTCTTGAGATTTGCTTTCCATACTCTCCCTTGCCTTCACACTTAGACATGTCTTACTGTTCTTGGTGAGATGAAAATTTTATTTTCTAGCAAGAGAAATCTGCAAGCTTTAATATAATATGTATCTCCCATGTTATGGATGAAGAAAATAGAGAAAAATGAAATTATTTCCTTGGAATAAAATAATCAGTCGGTGGCAAAATCAAAACACAATATAAATATGGAAGTCACTTATCAAGTAAAAGTCTACCAAATTCTTTATCCTTCACTTTAAATGATACATAATCTTTCCCATCCTTTAAATCCAGTTTTTTCACAATGCTTCCCAGTGTCAGGTCTTGCTGTCAGAGAGCAATCTATTAATTTTCAGTAACATGACTGTGACTTTAGAAGAAAATACAGCAGGGTCAATGGGAGGGAAATGACATATAACCTCACTTTATGGTAAGAATAAATGGTATTCCCGAAAGTATTAGCACTTCAAATACACTTTTTCCCCATCAACGGTTTTGTTTTATTTGTCATTATTCATGTAATCAATATCTTTTAGCAAGTGTATGCTTTTGGTGCTGTTAAGTGTCCTCAGGTCCAGGGTTTATTAAAAGACACAGGGAATAATTATAAAGCATGGTATTGACTTCATGTACCTTGGCTGTTCTGTTTGTAATTATGTTATGATTATCTCAATAATTAATGGGTTCGTCTGCGTTCCATAATAGTATCACTGAGAATCTTCATTTTCAGACCTTCATATTGTCTATTTTCCTTTGTGTACACGATACAACAAGTGCTTGGATTTAACTCTTTTGTTTTTGTAAACTGGCATAATTTCATTGAGCAAATTTAAAGAAGAAAACATCCAGACAACATTATCAGCTCTTCTGATCTTCAGAAGGGTAAATCAGGTCTATGCTATGTGTAGCTGGTTTAACATGCTTAACCAAATGCTGACCTTGTTTACATCAAATTAAGCTGGGAATAGTCCCATTACAGAGCAACAGTCATATCATAGAATCATATCATAGAAACAAGTCTTGGAAACAAGTCTCACAGAAGTATAGTGTAAATGATAAAGTGAGGAGAACAAGAAAAAGACCAGGAAGACAAAATAATTTGTTCAATTAAGTTGTGACAAAATCAGGAACTGAAAATCAACTGACAGCTCATCGAGTGACAATTGCTGTGGCTTGTGGTTGGATCTTGCTCTGTTTCAGGTTGCTTCATGTACCATCTGAAGAACTCATCTAGCAAGTATTCTTAGCAAGCACAGGATTTACTATCTCACATCTTTCAGTGGTATCATTGTAAGAAGCAAGCTAAGAATTGTTTGCATAATTATTTTAGAAATTAATTGAAAAAATCTGAATGTAAATGAACTGTTAAAGAATGAAAAGTTTTGGGAATAAAATGTCTTACTGGGAACTACTAATAACTCAAACTTCTTGCTGATGTCTTGTATTTTTTATAAGCATTCTTAATTTTTTAACATGCACATCATTCTTTTTCCATATTAGAGATATGGACTTCAGGCTTACCATCATAAATCAAATCAGTGGTTCTCAGTCCATTATCTGATCTGATGCTACTTAGTTGAATTCACAGCCAGTGTTCAAAGACAGAATATACAAAAATATAAAACAAGGGAATTGGGAGAGAATAAGAACAGTCATTAGGCAATATCCCATGCAAGTCAATTCCTCCGCCTCTAAGAAAGTGCTGTCATAGAAATAGCATTCTCATTACTTCTTGCTTATTGCTTGAAGTTAGGACTCCTTCAGCAAAACACTGATGTGCATTAAGTCAATGGGATTTAAACATAAGTTTTTTCTTTTTCTTTTTCTTTTTCTTTTTCTTTTTCTTTTTCTTTTTCTTTTTCTTTTTCTTTTTCTTTTTCTTT
>JAOWBP010059167.1:0-38991 GCA_028571105.1 Tragopan temminckii
GAGAGGAGAGGAGAGGAGAGGAGAGGAGAGGAGAGGAGAGGAGAGGAGAGGAGAGGAGAATGCAGTCACAGAATCCTAGAATTGCTCAGGTTGGAAAAGACCCTCAAATCACCCAAACGGAAATCAGACAAGAACACCCCACTTAACAACTCTTGCTAAAAGGATTAGGGAACTTCAGGTGAAGCAGTTTTAAGACTAAAAAGATGGATATGCAGCATTTTATCAACTGAAATCTCTTTTCATCCTTTTGGAAATCTCCACCTTTCTCTTTCCAGTGATTCACTTTTCGGGAGTACCTCCACACAACTTTCTGTATTATTGGACACAAACTTGAAATGAACTTTAGCGTACCTCACACTGCAAATTTCTGAGTGCTTTTTTGATTCTACTTACAACAACATATATTTGGAGGGGATAAGAAAAAGTTACAAATGTAAACGTCTTTGCACAAGAGACCTTTTGCTTCTTACAACCCGCTGAGTCTGCCTCTAAACTACCGCTCCTTCTGCCAAGCATTTCACATCACATTACGGAGTTTTCTCAAGGGCTGAATTACCCTTAGGCCCCTAAAAGTTATTAAAGCGTGAGCCTTGGTCATTATTTCTCAATTGAGTTAACCTCTGTCCTTCGGGCAATATTTTGCAATTGTTGGTTAAAATGACTCCGTATTTATTTTTTTATTTTTTTTCTCAGACTAAGGTTCTGCGGATAAGGAACTCAGAGTGTAGTGTATATTGATCTCAATATTTTCATCTCTGCTCCTGACTCTTGATTCTCCACACAACACTTAAAGAATGGTGTCAAAGATTTAAAGAATGGTGTCAAACTGTTTCAGACAATCATGATGAAAATAGTGAAGACAGAAAACCTAGAAATATTTCTTTAAATTCAAATTACAGGCAAAAAGCTCTGAATAAATATTTATCAGTCCTATCCTTCACAATAATGTTTTTTGATGTGCTAAATATATTAAGAATCACAGAATCATTGAGGTTGGTACAGATCACCAAGGTCACCCAGTCCAACCATCAACCATCCCTACCATGCCCTCTAACCACGTCCCTCAGTGCCACGTTCACATGGTTCTTGAAAGCTCCCAGGGACAGTGACTCCACCACCTCCCTGAGCATTTAGAATTGCCATTTTAAGATTTAGAAGTGCATTTTATACATCTGTTTTATCTCATTATATAAACTACATTTATTTCTCACACCAGAATGTTTCTGTATGTAATCCAACAGATTGCTCAGACAACCTACAGTAATAAACTACACCTATACCTACACCCTACACTTGCAATAAACTTACTGGTTTAGGCCCAAGGGCTATTTTTCAGACTCACCAGGCAAATGTCTCTGTTGGTTTAAAAAGTGAACTGCAACTTGTAACACATTTCTTTTGACCACGTGAGAGCTTGGCTGTGCTTCTTTAACTGCAGTTCTTAGCTTCAAAAACCAAGAAAACCCATTATTCACATGAAAATCTGAACTCACACTCAAGTTTGCTATTAACTGTGTATTGAATTCCTCTATCCTGCAAGAAGCTGTACCCTATGCACTAGCAGATATCCAATGGCCATAAGATAAAAATGTATCAACTAAAATAACGTGGTAGGATGCTACATATCTATTTTCAACATACCGGTTAACCACCCTTGGCATAAAGAGCAATCCATGTCTGTATATCAATATTTAGTTAAACCTGGTTTAGAAATACAAAAAGAAACTAGTAACAACAAAGAACTGCTGCTGAGAAACACAAATTCCTGAGCATTGTCAGGCAGGGTAAAATGAGGATGAAAAGAAGGAAGGGGTTGTAAGACTGAAAATAACTAGCACTGATTTTATCCTGCACAATATTCCCACTACTCAATACAGTGGCAGAATGGGGTCTGCAGGTTATCCTGATGCTTTAAGGCTCCCCAGTTGGTCCGCAGATTTCAAATTTGCAAAGAAATGGAACTGAAAATGTTTCACTGCAGGGTAAGAATAAAGTTGAACAGATCAGCCTCATAACACTGATTACAAACACAATTTTAAAAAGTAAAACAAATTGCAACAAAACTTTTTTTTTTTTCTCTTAAACTTAAATGAACCCAAATGGCTTGAATTTGGCCGACAAGGCAACCCTGCTGTGTGTGCTGAAGGGCTTTCACCTGAAAGAAGAACTGTAACACGCAGGAACAAGTAGGGTAGATACAGGACAGGGAGGTTTCTCCCTGTACCACCCCAAGTCCTGGCAATTCTGACACACTGCAGAGACACAGCAGACTGCAATCCCACCACGTAGAAGTCAGTATGTAAGCTCTACCTCCAGCTTTTATTTCAGGTGTCCTGAGGAAACTTAGGAGGTACTGGTTCTTAAGCTTCCTCAACCATTCTCTTTGACTGAGACACCTAAAGGATGATTGAATCTTGCAGTGTGCGCCAAAATGGGCGCATGAGTGCATCTAGACCTGTAAGTCTGACGCCGAAAGACATCTGAATGCATGATACAAACTATTGTTGTCAAAAAGAAATGTGTATAATCATACCACTGTTCATATCAATTTATATCAAACTGAGTACTGATAATTATCTACCTATCTTAATTTCTCTTGGGATTACTTTCCATACGCAAATTACATTCAAGATAAAATTATATCAACCCATGCCTCCTTTTCAAATACAGACAATTGTTTTTATTCCTCCAAGCTTTTTATTTGACCTCACCACTGTATCCAAAAATGTTGAATTTTAGACAGCGATTTAAACAGCCACAATTGGGCCAAAAATTATTTGGCATTAAGTATTTAAAATGAGAAGAGAGTCACACGAGGCTGGCACAATTCTCATGTCACTTGCCCTTTAGATATGGTATATGATAATTTATCATTTATTTTCTCATTTACTAAGTCTTGATGATTAATTGTATAGCCTATGAAGATCATGTTTGGTGTGTATGATCAATGACTAAATCTCAGTCGCATGGCTTCCTTTAATGCAGAAAGGATCTGTGTTTTGCAGTTTTATTGCTTTAGTTGCTTCTTTTTAACAACTTTACCGTAATACAGTTCACTAACATCACAGGGAAATAAATGCAATAACAATTGTGAGGCTAGCTCCATGGTGTACTTACTTCTGCAGAAGTTGTTTTTCACTTGCCCTTCCTCACTACTCTTTCACAGAGCAAATAGCTTGAAGGATGAACAAGCATAAAGGTATAATCAAAACTACTCCCTTTTCCCATTCCTGATTATTTGCTTATTTTGGAAGGCAAGGAGTTTTGACAGCAGAGTCAAAATAATATTTGGTCAGAATAATATTTGAAGCCTCAAAATTTGCTGACCTACAATATAACCAAGGAGCTGGTTTGCTGCAGTTAGTACAGTCAACAGTTCCAGTCCCACTTACAGACTAGCAAAGGATTTGGGACCAATTGGGAAGCTACATGAAGATCAACTACAGGCATTGGATTTCTCTTCCTCCTTTAATGCAAAATAAAAACAAAATGAATAGACTGCCTTTATGGAGGGACAACCTTGCTGAAGCTTGCAGGTGTAACTTGCCTCATGATATCATATTGTTACGTGACTTTCACTGTTTATACAGTCAATAGAACATAATCAAATGACTTCATAGAACCAAATTAATTTCTGCTATGCTGTATTCATTTTAAAATAGAATCGATGTTATTTACCCTACCTGACAATAATGCCCCATGCTTCACGTAAGATTGATTCAATACCAGCAGGTAGTTATCAATGAATGCACTTTGCTGTGGTAAATGAACACAATCAATACTCAGAAATGTGAGTTTTCTGGTATATGACTGAATTGTAACTAAAGTGAAGACCGAGTTTTGTTTGTGTCTTTTCAGATCTTCTTTTACGTTTCATATAAGGAGAGTCTGAATTTTACAGTCAGCACCAGTAAGTCATCTCAAAAATTACCAGGCAGAACCATTGCACTGAATATCATTAACCTCTGACAAGGTTATACTGCACGAGATATCAGACAGAAAAAAAGAAAACCCCAGACAGAAACACAAGAGATTCGCAGCACTTTTTGAGAAACATTATTGTTTGAACTCTCACATAATCTCTGAATTGATATGACATGAATGCAAACTAGTGTTAAAATAATCTTGATGAGCATCATGTGAAAGAAAACTCTGCACTGTGAAGGGTACACTGCAAGAATTTCAATTTGCTCTGTGCAAAACAGGACAAGAAAAGCTGTAATTCTCGGAAAGATACCCCAATATATCCAGTTTTCATTTAGAAATAATGAACTAATGCAATATTGGTAATACAAGCAAAGAATCATTTGATGTTATAATACATATGCTCAGCAAAACATAGAAGCATAGAATGATTTGAGTTGGAAGGAATCTTTAAGATCACCTAGTTCCAACCTTAGTTAGAACCTCCCACTAGACCAGGTTGCTCACAGCCCCATCCAGCCTGGCCTTGAATGCTTCCAGGAAGGGGGCATCCACAACTTCACTGGGCAACCTGTTCCAGTGTCTCACCACGTATCTCACATATCTTCTCTGTTAATTTCAAAAGGATTTCTTCAGCTTTTCAGTCTTCTTCAGGAAGTCCTCATTTTTCTCATAGTAATCATTTCTGAAGTCACGCTGCACCAACAGTAGTCCAAGGTACTGAGGTGACGTAGTGAGTGACCCTGCGTTTACTTCATAGAAAATACATGGGAAGTACACTAAAGTACTCTCCATAGCATACTTGGTTTCATATTTTACTACCAACATAACATTAAAATAGCAAGTAAGAATCAAGAGAGCAAAACCAGGATGCTTTAGAATAATGTTGGTACTTTTTTTTGCTATTTACTGACATAGAATGCATGGCAATTTTAAAGATGAGCAGTCTTTATAGTTCATATTGTTCAGAAACCAATTATAAATTCATATACTTTTTATGCATTATGAGACTGAAGTTGGCTTTCTTGGGAAGGGGTGTGAATTCATAAGAATTGAGAACAATTCTATTCTGGTCCCGTATCACTTCTGTCAGTGTTTTGATGTCTGCTTGCAAAAGAAATACAAGCAGCATGCTTCATCCATCTTTCCTCCCAATTACCCGTTTCATAAAACATTCTCACATCAACTATAATCTACCTCTATTCTCCCAAAAATAGCACGAATGCTGTTCTGGTTTCACGGAAATACTAAAACTCAAAATAGAGAAAACCAAATCAAAGATAGTTAACAATATACAAATAAAATTATTTCCCCTGAAGTATTAAACCAGAAGCAGAGCAGAAGCTTCCATAATTTACATTTCAAGTGCTCATAATGACAGACAGCAATCAATACAGCATATGTTCAATGCAGGAGAGCTACTGTAACTGCTGGAGTCCACAAAACTGAAGGTTTGCCAGTGGGGCAGTGAGGCAATTTAATGTGTAGCAGTCAACAGCAACCATCAACACACACTTTTTATTTTCTTTGTTGTTCTTTCTTTTTGTTTCTATTCCTCCCAGCCTCATTTCCCTAAAGTTTCCTAAAGCATCAGGTGAAGTATCAGTCACTAGCTGGTTTTTTTAATCCCACTATTTCCTTTAACACCCACACCAACAAAGTTACACACAAAAAACTTCCCCATCACATACAGAATCTTACTATATGAACACAGAAAGTGAAACCATCGTATGATTCATTTATTTTTACACTGAACCATTTCATCTTCATCATCTAAGATAAGACTTTAAAAACAGTACTTGTATAAAATACATGCATGTAAAATCTACACTATATATACAAATTTATACATAATTGCATTTACATAACTAGACATATAAAATGATATAGTTTTGTTTTGAGGGTTTAAAAACATTTTCTTTTGTATCTTTAAGTTCTTCTCTGTACAAGAATGTATTTAGGAGGCTTATTGAAAAAAATGATATTTTTTAATTGTGATCAGCAACATTTCATAGAATAAAGCAGCAGTTTATCTTGTTCTCATCCATTTTTAAAGGCATCCCTAAGGAAGTCCTGTTCCTTGATTTAGTTATTAGACAGTACATCAGTTGTTAAATAGAAACTCTGTAACACTTGGTAAATTCTAGGCTCCAATAGAAATTTCCTGTAATAATCCATTGAGCTTTAGGGGTGAGGTTCAGGCACTATCGTTGTTTTGGTTTGAAGGTGTTCTATTTGGCTTCTGTATTCTGCTTCAAAAATTGCTCTTGTAGGACTTGTGTTACAGCTGTCAGCCTCCTGTGGCAGAATCACAGAATCATTAAGTCTGGAAAAGACCTCTAAGATCATCTAGACCGATCACCTGTGGATGCCTTGGGACCAGATCATGCCTATTAGTTAGACAGTGAAGTTTGAACATGGGGACTTAGAGCCCTGGACACTCAAAGCTAAAAAGCTCATAGAAGAGAATCACTCTGGAAGTACCCAATTCTCTCTACTGATGTAGTGATCCCAAACTGTGACATGCAACTTTTGGCAGATATCAGTTTCAATTCTGGAAATGTAATCCCTGTCTCAGGAAACACTAACAAAAGAAAAAGAGCCAAACGGGACAGGAAAATGTAGCCACACTCTCCTTTAAAAGGAAGGACAGCTATGGAGATTTATCACGGTGAGATAATGAGAACAACCTCTTCACAAAAAGCCCTTCTGTGAAAAAGTGAAAATGAGGCAAGTCACTTTGTTAAATTTGCTGGTGGATAGTTGAAAGGGAGTTTCATGGCTGTCCGCTGGGGCAGCTGTGTTTCCTCAAGACAAAATATACCAAATAGCTTCTGAATTTTCTATACTTCCATCTAAAAGTAGATACTACTGGACCAGGAGATATAGAAAGGACCCCATTAGGACTCGTTGACAAAGTATACGCCAAGAACTTTTGCATAGTCTTTGAGTGAAGAAGAGTTTGTAGGAATGGAGCAGGAGCTTGGAAGAATGCAAGCATGCACACACATGGTGAAGGAGAACAGAACCAAAAGGGGCCACAGTTATAACAAGACGTAATTTTCCTCTAGCTTTTCAGCAATCCTGGTCATCACCTTTATGCCTTCTCTCTTCAAACAACTGCTGGAAGTGCAGAGATCTGAATGGTGCTGTAGCATAAATGCACAAGTGACCAGAGTTTAACTCTTCCTGCTTTGAGCAACACGCCAATAACTCGCTGCACAACACTGAATTCCAAACAGGCAAGCTTACACATTTTAAGTTATTTCACTCCATTTCCTAATTACCATTACAGCACTGATTAATTTCTAATAATTATTCACTAGCTATAAGATGAACAAGAGCTGATTTGAGCTGATGAGGGCCCACAGTAACAGAGACAAACATGGGGCTTAGAAGGAAGGCAACAACACAACATTACTCTCTCAAATGTTTTTAAATGATTAGGAATTAAAAGCAATGGAAGAAAACAAAATGGCAGCTTAGTTCACAGGCTCAGGACTAGAAAACCTAAGATGTAGTTATTTGGGAAACACCCAAGCCTTTTCTTTTAAGCTTTGAGTCACTTCTGTACACAAATACTGAGCACCACATTTACTTAGCAGAAACAAAACAATCAAGAAATATATAAATGAATACAGAACAGGTCAGAAGAACTTCAAACAGGCATGACACTACAGACTGATTAAACAACCTCCCAGTATATTTGGTACTCTCTGAAACTTTAACAATGCCTGAAAAAAGTGCATGCTGGGGGAAGATGGAAGTGAAGAATTTACTTTAGGCTCCTTTCTTAGCAACTTCTATTTTTAGATGATCTGATCTGCTGCTTTTGCTCATCACCCAAAATAATACAGACATCCCTCCTCCCCCTGCAAAAGGCAACCTCCAAAGTTCCACAATGAGCTTCACTGATTTGCGAGACATATTGTTAGCTACCCAATAATTTAACCAGTGGCACAGCTCTTTTGGTTGAAGCTTCAGTTCCAAAAACAAAAGCTAACCACCTGAGACCACAGAGGACAGGATATGAGCTACTTATAGCAACACTGGACCAGTGAACAAGAATAGCAGGAAAGCTGCTTATTTTTTCTTTTTTTTTTTTCAGCAAAGGCCTTTGAAGTAAACTATTTATTAAACATTATAATACTCGAAACAAAAATCTTTGAAGGCAGGTTATCCTCCTCTGCACCATGTCCCGTTGTGAATGAATTGCTTCCTTTTCCTTTCAGGATTTTTTTCACTTGTGAAACTGACACTCAAATTGTTCTCTGAAAAGACTTGGGCAAGCCATCGCCTTCAGCATGAGAACAATCCATCCATCACCAAAGGGAATATTAAATGTATTTAAAACTACTTCAATATCACTGCACTGTAAGCAGCCACATGATTCACCAGGCAGTGTTATATAAATACAATAAATAAGTTCCTCGTGTATAGAAAAACAGCATCAATTAATAAGTAATGATACCACCAGACCATCTGAAACAAACGGGCTTAGAGCAAGATTTAATTATTCATTTTTTTAATTAAAGAAAGGTAAACTCTCTCCACTAACCCAGTTACTGACTATTACACACAGGTTTTCTTTGTTCTATCTGATTAAAGCATTCATTTCTCTCTCTCTCGCTCTCTGTTGTTGAAAGAACTCATTTTTTCTCTACAGCATCACCAGGATTATCAGGGAGTTTTAAAAATAATGCCTTTTCAAATACATGTATTTGAGTTGCAGAGGCAGAATGATAGAATCATAGAATTGTTTGAGTTGAAAGGGACCCCCCCAAAGGTCATCTAGTCCAAATCCCACACAATGATCAGGGACACATATAGCTAGATTAGGTTGCTCAGAGCCCCATCCAGCCTGACCTGTAGTGTCTCCAGGGAGGGAGAAACCACCACCTCTCTGGGCAACCTGTTCCAGTGCCTCACCATCCTTACTGTAAAAAAACCTTTAAATAATGAAAGGTTCCTCTCAGGTCACCTCGCAGCCTTCTCTTCTCCAGGCTGACCAGCCCCTGCTCTTCCAGCCTGTCCTCATAGGGGAGGTATTCCACCCCTTGGATCATTTTTGTGGCTCTCCTCTGGATGCACTCCAACAGGTCTATCTCTCTCCTGTACTGAGAACTCCACATCTGGACACAGCACTCCAGGTGAGGCCTCACCAGCACAGAGTAGAGGGGCAGGATCACCTCCCTCACCCTGCTGGTCACGCTGCTTTTGATGCAGCCCAGGATAGGGTTGGCTTTCTGGGCTGTGAGGGCACACTGCCGGCTCATGTCCATCTTGCCATCCATCAGTACCCCCATGTCCTTTTCAGCAGGGCTGTGCTCTATCCTTTCATCCCCCAGCTTGCACAGGTAGCACAGTATTACGTGCAATATCCAAAGTGCACATAATAATGGGATTTTTTTCACTTTCAAATGGGATTTTTTTCACTTTCA
Organism: Tragopan temminckii; assembly: GCA_028571105.1. Lineage (NCBI taxonomy): Eukaryota > Metazoa > Chordata > Aves > Galliformes > Phasianidae > Tragopan > Tragopan temminckii. The sequence continues at coordinate 9,366 of JAOWBP010059167.1, forward strand.
AATGCCTACTTGTGAACCTAAGGTGTTCCGCATTTACCCACATACCTGGCATATCTTCATGACCCTGGAATGAGCTTACCAAAGCTAGTCTCTCATATTTATACCCACATTATACTGCATTTGCATCTTTGAAAATCTGGCACTGATGTGCAGTATAGAAGGGAACTGCTCTGAAATGTTCACTATGAACCATCTGAGCCTGAGAAATCCTCTGTTCAAAGCCTGGGAAATAATCAGAAGTGAACTGAAACTCCCACTGGGTCAGTGTGCATGCCTGCATAATAAAGATGTCACTGGCAAGCTACAGACAAATCCACATTAAAAAAAATATCTTGATAACTCTTCATTGAGAGAAACAACTTACTCCAATTTGGAGACAGTGGAGAAACCTAAGCTGTCAATATCCTATTTCCTGAAAGATGTAAGAAATTACAACTTCCACTGATTTGCATGGAATTAATAGTGACAGATCACTTCTGAAAATCCATTCACAGAAATATGACTCAAATTTCCTCTACACTAAGGAGTAGATCCAGCCTTTATGTGTGTGAAATAAGACCCTGTTCACCAAGCAGGCTCAGTTTCTCCATTTGTTCTGCTTTCTGCTTTCAGGTGCAACCTGGAACGTGCACAAGTGATGATCAGCACTAAGCATTTTGAATCATTTTATTCCCCATCTCTAAATACTTGTTCATCTGACTGCCACTGAAAAAAAAAGACAAAAACAGAACATATTTCTTATATGAATCATGGTTTTGCTTTTCATGTGTCACAAATATGGTAACACCTAAAAGCACTTTTTCAAACGTGTATAACAAGGTTTGGGTTTTGTTTTCATTTATTTATTTTTAATCAATGTTTTCCTCATACAGACAGTAGGGTTAGCCTCCAGGAAAATGCCCTCTTGGTATGGAAGTATTCTAAACGTCTTCTACCTGAAATCTGTTTTCATGATCTATCCTTAAGTTATCTGTACTATATGCAAAACTGGATTTACACAAGAAAGCAAGCCACTCATACAGTAATTCCAAGAGGCTAAGTCAGAATTTTTTACACTCATTCAACTCCAAGGTAATGACTTTTGAAGAACAAAGAATTAGTTCTTGAATGATTTTTCTTGCCGTTGGAGAGCATTAAAAACACCTGTCGCCATGCTGGAGAGCATTAAAAATGCCTGCAGTCATGTTATGGCCTCTACCATAAGGAAGAAGTGTCAAGAAGCTGGGTAAATGATACCTGTAAAATTTCTACCAGTGACAATCGCTGAACTTTTGGAGAACTTGAAGAAGGATTATCTTTGTTGGAGAAAAGCAGAGGGTAAGCTCATAATTTGCTGGAGATTTTATGGGCTGTTAAACTACAGTACAGAGACAGCTCTGAAAATTGTTATAAATGCTCTCTTGGAAGAGGATTCCTTGAGCACTTATGATTTGGTTAATTATGGATCCTTAATCAAATACAAATTAATGATAAGCACAGCAGATAAACAGGTGGATGTGTCCTAGTTTCCTCTGACACACTGAGCTCATTCAATTTGGTTCTGAATACAGTGCAAAAACTATAGCTACCTTCAATTAAATTTTTATGATGATGGATCAAAATTGAAATGTCTATACAGGTCAGCTCATAAAAGCATGTCAGTATTTTCAGTGCTCTTTAAGTCACTTTTTAAGTGCTTTCAAAGATAACGAGAGGCTGAACTGAACAGCATTCTCTACTTGAGCATTCTCTTCAATAAGGTGTCCTTGAGGAACAAAGTGGAACCAGTAGTCTGAAGTCATTCTTCTGAATGGACAGCTTCAGTGGTTCCATTCTCAAATCTTGCACAGGGCGTAGGAAGTTATTTGGAGAAATTGCTGGCTTACCTTGAGTGACCTCAGGATGGAGAATTCCTCTATCAATTCATTTCACTTCAAAATTCAGTAAGACTGTGAGTCAAAGGGAGAAGAAGATGGTTGCAGGCTCTTCCTTCCCCATGACTCTTCATATCTAAAATTTGTCAGCAGTTTGTCCTTTTGCTACTTTTCCAGCCATGTGTTGGAACAACCATCAAGAGGAGCAACAGTTTACTCAGCTCACGGTATTGTATTCTTCACCAGCACATATTCTGTGCGTCTTCAATGCAATAAACAGTTATATGTGCCCTCAGGTGTCTAGATTTTAAACCAAGTTTTGCTCATCTCTCCAGATTCTCTGCAGATGGTTCAGCAAGAATTGCAAAGCCAAGGCATACTTAGTCTGGAGCTGCATTGTGAAGGAGGCAAGTATTCTGTGAAAAACAGAGGGTAAACTGGGGACTGGACAATTAATAAAGTAGTTACCGAAGTTTTATTCACACTTTTAGCTTTGTTGGCCATATGAATTATTCTCCTAGTAATGTAAGCAGAATCTGGGCCTCAATATACGTACACCTCTGCAAAACACTTTCAAGTGTATGGAAAAAGGAGCTTTGAAATAGAGAAACCAGCTCATTAAATCATTTTCAGAGACCATTTATATCAGCCAGTACCATCTTCAAGATTCATAATAGCATGATTCTATTAATTCTCATAAAGCCTGATTTTGCATTTAGGCAGTTAACGTGATTTTAAGAGCCAATATCTCAACCTGAAAGTCAGCAAAATATAAAATAGCATCAGTAGAATATTAAAATCTCCTACTGAGATAAATAGAAATATGAAGGTTCAGACAGAGCCAAATAGATTAGTGCTCACTTCCTACTCATTATGTGCTTTCAGCTAGCACAGTACAGTTTTATAATTTGATGGGGAAAAAATATATAATTTTTAGCTATTTTCCAGTCTGACTTTCTAAGGCTGCTCCTCCCTTTAAAAAAGGCATAGTATTATTAGCCATAAAATAAAGCTATGGCTACAAAATAAGTTCTGTTCAATAATGCCCACATTGCTGGGATGTACATTCTTTTTCTCAAAACAGGTCTTGGGAGGAACACTAAAGCCCACGGGGGAAAAAAAAGTGGGGAGAGGGAAGGGGAAATTGTTCTTTGGCATCCTCCTTAATTCAGAACTTATTTGGAGTTCAGAACAAAGTCAAATGTCATATTGGTAATTAAACTTTGATTCCTAATGGAGCAATATTAAGGTAGAGCAAGTCCCAGAGTAGCACTGCCCAGCCCTGCTCGTGGGGCCAGTTCCAGTGCTAAACAGCACGTTGCTGACCGACACAGGAAATCCCTCTCCTGTTCCTTGAGTTGAACTGAAGAGCTGGCATAAAGAAAATGTCCCAAGTATTAACAGCAACAAAAACTACAGGCTCAAAGCCAAATTTCAAAGGCCTTTAGTGCCTAACTTGCACTGACTTTAGCGGGACCAAGTTGCCTCTGAAAATCTGACCTTCAGTTTTCACTTCTTAAGCCACTCCAGATCTTGTGGCTCTGTCAGGATATAGAAGCAATTACATTTCACAACTTTGAATATAGCAATCTATTTTGGAAACCACTCAAAATACTGTGCTTTTTTAACATAATGTGTCCTTGTCCAATAAAATACACTGGAATTTTATCTACTTGGTATTCGGAGATCTCAGCCATTTTATTTAGATTGAGGCCAGAAGTTCACAGTATGCTAAAACCACTGACATCCAAATAAACTCTGCTTTCTTCCTCTGGGTGGGAGAATTGTTAAATGGATACCAACACTTTGACAAACACAGTACAGACAGCAAAATACACAATTTCAGCTTTACTGAAGACTAATGGAATTGCTTCAGAACAAAACCATTGCCTAAAGAATGTTAATCACCAGAGAAATAATGTAGGTGTTACAATGCATATAAAAATAATCAATTAGCATTTGAGGTGTCCATTCCCATACATCTCTAAGGCAAACTCAGCAAAAAAAAAAATCAGTTTGGCTTGTAAAGGAATCCAGCCTAATGAAACACAATGAAAATGAGAAAACCAAATCTTCATTTTGATTCACGAGGCAGATGTGCATACACTTGAGCTAACACAATTGACCCCAGAATATCTCAATTAAAATAAACACGAGCAGCTGCAGTACCTGAATGCAGGTGGCAGGAATATTTGTTAATGCCAAGCCACTTCGTGAGATGATGCTCATGCTGCACTAACAGATCACAGTGCATCACCTCTTCTGAGCAGAAACCACAGGCCCTCTCCTCACACACACACATGCCTGGTCTGTCTCTTGCACTGCTTCCAGTTCCTTGAGGTCAAAGTACAAGGATGGAAACTGACAAAAAGGCCTCAGACAATACTTTATCCCCAGCTCCTATTAAGCCTGCAGAAGAGAACAGAAGAGCTTAGGGTTCATCTAATCAGGTGGTGGTTGGCCAACCAACACACTGTTTTTCTCTGTGGAACCTGCATATCTGGTTTATACCAGACAGTTCTTTTCCCTTTAGCAAGTCTTGCTACTGTTGCACAGTGAGATTATAAAAGGGAACCATATTGAAAATCCACAGATTAGCTCTTTAAGCTCTGCATTTCCCCCACTGGAAGACAGTCTGTGAGCTAGCATGTAAACCTTACTCGTGGTATGATGTACACTGCCTCTCACAGAAAGGAGTGGAAATCTTGTCGTCCTCCAACAGCACAGTGTTTTCTCCCTGACTCTACAAGGCAGCATCCATCCATTCCCCAATTGAGTTCCTTCTGCACTGATCTCTCAGACGCTCTCAGTGGTTCACACACTTCCAAAATCACTCTTTAAGAGAACAGCCCACCTCCATTTAAGCACTTGCTTGGCTAATTTCAGGAAATTTGTTCCTGACTCAGGCTAATGCTTCCTGGCTAGTCATCTTCCCTTTCCTTCCCAACTCACTATTATCCTTTAATTGTTGATTTTATCCCTTACGTCCCAAGTCATCGGGACTCCCTCCCCAATCCTGCACAGGTTCAGCAGGAATCCCTGAGAACACTTTGTCATCTCTGTATCAGCTAGGGGGATATTTCATTTTGTCTATAAACTGAAGGCGGTAGTTTTGGCTTACAAAAGACAAAGTTTTACTCTTCTTTAAATAGGGAACAAAATTAGAGAATTTACTGCTGCTTACATAAACTAATAATGATTCATGGTTTGTATACCCTTGCCCTGCTTTAACCTTAGACACGTAACTTGTCTGGGGATGGAACTCAAATGAAAAGTAGCTGCATTTGCTTTCATCTTGCTTCTGGAACTCAAGCAAAAATGCCAGCTGATGAATGGCCATTTGTAACACAGATGTTAATGCAATACTAAATGAGACAATCACCAGTGCAGTTTGCAAGGCTCCCTGTGATGTACACTCATCAGGCAACACTGAGACCAGCACTCGCCTAAGCTGGCTTTGAGTGTGATACCAGTACATGTTTTGTCATTAACTTAATGTCATAACTGTCACATTCCCCCAAACGACACAGGCAATATAAATCACCTTTAAAATAAATACTAGTAACATACAAAGGGAACATTCTAGATGCTTTCACAGGTAAGTTTGCGACCCATACTTGCAAGGTGAAGGACCCATCACTGCCAAACTTGCAAAGCAGCAGCCCAGAATATTAAAAAGAGCAGTTTAAGCTATCATTTGGCTTGGTTCTCAACACATTCCAGGAACCCCATAAACAAAGACAACATGTGCAATGTTAACTTTCTCTTTTATGCTGACAGCTTTTTTCTCCCGTATAATGACCTTCCTGCACAGTGTGTGTTACCATAAAAAGAAACAGAGCACAGTAAAATTAGAGGAACTGCTTAATATCAAAACGTTTTATCTGAGGAAGACACCACCGCCAGTGTAAATATAAAAAGCACAAGAATTAAAAAGTATTTGTTTTGCTGTCTTCTCTTTAAGTTTATATTGTTCAAACAAACCTGGCTAGAGTTTTCAGTTACTCTGCATTAGATGGTCCATCCAAAGGCTGAAACGGTATTCCAGAGAATGCGAACTTGGCTCCAATTTCAGACAATTTTCATCTTCTTTCAACAAAGAGAAAACTATCTGAATGCTTTGTCTGTAGCTAAGAATTCGGATACGAAAGCCAGAGCAGTAAACAAGTCACCAAAATGGGCCACTGCTGCATGGCTGTAGTGCGTGCTTATTGATAGAAAACTTCTTTGGCCTGAAGGACACCGCTCTGTTTTACAAGCAGAATGCTAATGTGAAATTTTAGTTAAGGATTATCTCTCTCATCTGAGTACAAAAGAAAAGCCACTTGCATTTTGATAGAGTCTAAGTTCACTATTTTGTTTGTACAGAGAAAAGTAGAAAGAAAGATAAAACAAAAACCTCACAGCTAGTCAGCTTGGTAAATGCTGCAACAAACAGAATTACTTTTTTACACTTTTATTTGAACTACTACACAGAGCCAACTACACTTATTCATCTCGCTATCAGCATTCCCAGAAAGAAAATACAAACATTAAAAAATATCACTGTCTTGTACCAAAGGCACACAAGCTCCCGCCATGGGGTCTACCACAAAACTCAGGCAAGGCTAACCGCAGCTTCCCAGGATTTTTATCTTTTGTACCAAGCAGGCACTCACAACCACGATAACTGCTGTGGCTGCCTGGCAGCTAAGGAAGATATTGTCGTCATCCAAAAGAGTTTTAATTTTAGTAAATTTAGTGAATCTCTAAAAATCAGACAACGCATTACGAGAAAGCTGACACCAGCTCCAGCATGGAGCTTCTTGCTCTGCAAAGTGCTACATATGAGCACCGAGCCATAGCTCAGAGATACCAGGGAGATGTCTCTGAGCTTGCCAGAACAGCTCCCTCACTGGCCAGAAACCCAAGGGAAGGATATGAGAGTGATTATGTACAGCTGAGCAAGCACAGCACCGAGACTCCTAAATCAGAGATATGGTGTTCACTGCTGGTGTTCTGGGGTAAAAATGTTTACCATCTGTGTTACTCTCTCTTTGTTACGAACACTAATGGAGCCTTCAGACATAAAAGCATGGGGGTGGGCAACACAAACACTATTAAGTCCAAGTACTTTAAAATCACTTTTAGCTGTATATTACATAAGAAAATCTCAACTCTAAATAAAAAATGAATCAAACCCAAAACAGAGCAGTTTCAGGATGAGCTCTGGAGGGCTGCAGAGTTGGGTTACTCAGCCCTTGAGGTCTCATTCAGAGCTAGCAGGCACAGACAGACCCTTTAGCTAGTGAGAAGCAGCCCTCATTTGGACAAAAGAGCAAGGTATAACGCAAGCCTTTCCCAACAGTTGCCAGGCCTTTAAGCCCCATCCTTACACTAAGCGCTCCCTGTGGCTGTGAGTTCCCAGGAAGAAGCTATGTTGGTAGAAAGCTTTTCTGCAGAGGAAGTTCTCTGTTGCTCATCTCCCACTGCAGAGTGGTCACAATGTCCTGGAGATTGGGATTGCCTCTACTGAAACAAAACCCCAAACACACCATTCTGCCTGCAATCTGTGCTCACTCTGCTTCCTTCAAGCCCGAGGAACAGAGCTGATGCTCACATTAGCCCAGATTCCCCCACTTCCATCCACCACAGCTAACTACTGGGGCATCTGTTCCCATCCCACTGCACACCCAAATTCTTCGGCAAACAGTGGTCAGTGCTCTGAGGCCAACTGCTCAGCTTGGAACACATGCACAGCACAGGCTCAAGACAATGCAACACCATCTGTCAGCATGAACAATGCTTTTTCAGAAGAGGCATTTCAGACAAGACAGTATGTCCTTCGTGTTGCTCAATCCAGTTCCAGTGTAGTTCTGGCAGTGGACTAAACCACAAAAAGAGACAGGAATTAAAGAAATCAGCAGTGTTACTGCAGTTTGTTTATCTGCAGCTGGAGGGGCCTCCCAGCAATCTCACAACGTTGAACATCGTTTGGAGGCCAACTTGTGCCACCTGCAATGTGACAAAAACTGAAACACCACACAGGTCTTAAAACACTTTCAGAGCTGGCACATTGTCGGAAGAGCTTCCTCAGAGCTGATCCTCAATTCACCGGAGAGACCCACTGAGAGTGGGTCATTCCATGGTGTGCTTATGAGAACTCCCCTCCCAATGCCAAGGAACTTTTGATTCCTTTTGCCTCTCAACAAGTGCCCTAGGATCAGAGTTAAAAGAAAAGGAGAAGTGTAAAAGACATTGTTTGCCATAAGCAGAGCTGCTCCTGGAGCGGAGCAAATAACAATGTAGGGAAACCTGCATGGAAATGAGCCAGTAATCCTAGTAATAAAAAAACCTCTGTAACTAAATGAGGAAAGAACAAACCACTGACCAATCAGACCAGGCAGGGAAAATAATCAGATGGCTTTGATGCTATTTTTCTACTTCTTACCTTCTCTGTGAACCCTCGTGTTATTGAGGCATGAACCTAAGAGATTGTCTAAGCTATGCACTTTTTTTCCTTTGAAAATTTATCTACCATCCAAAGGAAAAGTGGTGACCTTACACACATCCACAGAAAACATGCACTTACTTTTAACATTATAAAGCATTTACAGAGAAAAAAAAAAAAAAACAGATTCCCTTTGGCTGACACTTTGCCTCCAACTTTCTGTTTCCTGCATACCCTAGAAACGTTCCTATTAAAATCTGTATTCTTTCAGGGTGAAGGAAGACCATCTGAGAGTCCAGTTCATCTCTGCTGATAACATCTTCTTAACCCTTTCTATGGCTTCCATCCTTCTAGCAGGACTCTGGTGGGTTAAGAGGCACCAACCTGCCAGAGCTCTCTTGAGTCTCAAAGCCTTACAATACTACCAGTGCACTCTGCTACATGGTTATGTTTCCAACACAAATGTGCAGCCTTCTTTAGATTAGACATGGAACTTCTGAGCTCTCTTCACCTGGATATTCCTGAGAACAGACACTCAAGCTACTGTAAAGAATGATTCAAACCTGGAATTGCTTGTCCTGATTTTCTCTGTCTGCATTACCTCTGTATCACTGTCCTGTAATGTCTTAGCAGACACCTCAGAGATACTCAAAAGCCAACTGGACACAGACCTGAACACCCTGGTCTAGTCCAACCCTGCTTTGAACGGGTGGGTCCCTTCCAGCCTCAAACATTCTTTGACTCACCGAGATGCCTCTCTGGCTTCTCCAACAGCATGAGTACATTTGTATACTCAGTTCACGAGTAACACTGCACTTCTATTTAGCTACTTCGGATAAGCTAGGAAACACTATTGTTCTGGATTCTAATCTTGCCTGCAACATGGTAAGAAAAATACTAACCATGGATAAACGCTGCCTCTTTTGCATCTTGAGATGTTGTTCAACTTCCCTGACGTAACATTTGCCTTACAGGAAACACTAGTACAATTTGTGCTCCACAAAAGCCACCACTTCATGCCATAAAATAGGATATTCCCACCTTCAAAATACTCCTTTTCTGAGTCACTGTGTCAAAAAACAGGCTGTGGGACAGATGCCTTCCAGGACATAGCTGTGATCTCCCTGATGCTGTGTCCAGATCTGGCTTTGGTACAGTGACCACACTGGGTTGTTCTCCTCACTGAGTATTTGTTAAATGTTAACAGTGGGCTTGGACCTTAGAAGATTATGGGAGGGAAAAAAAACAAAATAACACAGAACCCTCACTAAAAAAAAACAAGGAACACCCAAAGGCTGGTAACAGAACACTAACATAAGTACTTTAAAACTCAAACATCTTTGTTTTTCCTCATGTGAAGACTGACATCAAAGAAAGTGAGAGTTGGTTCTGAGGGCATTTCAGGAGAAATTACTCTGAAGCAAGGAGGAAAACGAGCTAGCAGTGGAAACACAGGAGATCACCACACCTTTCCTACCCACCAGACTTCAGGGCATGATGGAATATTCCCGTGTCTCAGTCAGCTCTGCTGTGTCACATACGCTGAAGCTCTCTGGCACAGGGGCATTTTGTTTTCACTGTTCTTACAATAGTGCGGGCCTTTCCTTTTCATCTGCATTGCCCTGACCTCCCTTTTTTCCCCTCCCTCCCCCCAGTCAAACAATTATCATCAGATGCAGGAAGAACCTTGTTGTGGTTCTGCTGCTCATAACACAATTTGCTATGCTAATACTTCCCGTGCACCCTGCCAACATGGCACCTCTCCAAGACACAAGACTGGTGTTTGGGAGATGGTCACACAAGCATGATATTTCCTACTACAACTGCTCTGCCCTTCACCTTCTTTTGCCTCACTATGGGCAAGGGCTATAAATATCAAATAGCATGAATGAAATGAAGATGTAGACTGCCTGTTGCTATCAGTAAGCAAGTCTGCAGCAGTGGGGGTTGCTGTCCTCCAGAAAAGCATGAGATGCATGCAAAAGCATGCATGAGATTTTATGTAATTCTCAGTGTACTTGGCACAGAAGAGAATTTTTGTGAAACTTCACTTTCATTAAAAGTGAACTAAACTGTCTCTACTTGGTATATTCAGTTCCCTTGTTATTTAGATACAAACTACAGTGAATGCTGGGAAAAATATGCAGAGCTACAAAATACCTACTGAAGACTAATAGTCTATTTTACTAAACTGTACCCCTATACTATCAGATACATAACAGAGGCAAAGGATGTCTTTGCCTCACAAGAAACAAGAGTCTCTGGTGTTCCAGCTGCAGACACGTTCGCTTCAGCTGTACAACTTGCTGATGCATAGCAGTTTTTCTGTAGTTTATTCTTATCCTCATGCTTCCTCTAAATGCTGCTTACACAACATGAAAGTTAATATCAGATTAACAGCAGTAACTCCCTTCTCAACCCAACCTGTATATCTCTAGCAAAAATAGACAACTATTCCTAAAAACCTTGACACAAGAAATGCACAAAGAGAAGCAACCTAAGAACAGCTGAAGGAGACAGATATGGCAGAAAAAAATCAGAGAAAGGATGACTAGAAAGAGCAGATGAAATATCAGAATGAGGGACATTTGGGTATAGCATAAAATAAAGTAATATAAGCTTTTGTGGTGAAGACAGGAGGATTGAACTTCATGAGTAAAGCAATAAATTCCTTCAAAAGAGACAATATAGAACAGCAGAAGCAGATAAGTTTAAAGACAGTATTGAACACATTCTGGATTCCACAACAGGTATCCAGAATGAGGAAATGAAACCAATTTTAGTTAAGGTAAGAGATAAAAGGCAATAGTTTCAGTCATGGGAACAAAACAGTATGGAACATAAGAAAAAGACAACTCATTGTACGATGGTAGCATCTAAAGTCCCATACCGGCATCCTACCTGCTTCAATGTGTATGGCAGTGTGCTAAATCTGACCTCTGATATGGCCTGAAAGTTGACCTTTTCCCTCAGTAATAGTCTTATCAGTAGAAATATTTTATCTCACAGACAGCCAAAATGTAAGAGAACAGAAAGAAAAAAAAGAAAAAAAAAACAGTTATTACATCAGTTTGTGAATTTAATTACACACCCTACTGTTTACTCATCTTTTGTCATGTATTCCGGTGCTTTAACAATGGGAAAACAAAATTGACAAAGACAATTTACAGGAATCTCTTTATTTGATCCTAGGATGCAACTCACAGTAATTATGAGCAGCGTGTGGCAATATTTTCTCTATTTAGGACAGGAAGTGAAAAATACCAAACACATCTAAAATTGCATTAGGGATTTATGTAGACAGAAGGTAATTACACAAAGTGGACTTTGGCCAAGACTCTCAGAATGTGAAGCAATCTCAGAACCTTGTAGAAACTATCATGGGATCTTTAGTGATAAGTGGGTGAAATCTCTGTTTAAATTGTCCAAAAAAAAAAAAAAAGAAAAAAGAAAAAAAAAGAAGAAAAATAAGGAAAAAAAAGAAACCCTACACCTTTTGCACATTGCCCCTATGATACAATGATTGACAGCAGCAGCACACTCCAAAATTGGATGGCACATCCAATACACCCATGGAAAAACAGAAACAAACTAACAGCAACAAAATAGATGTACAGGCATTTAAAAACAGAGCAGGAGTAGACACTTGGAGTGTTTTACATGCACAGAACCACTTGCTTCCCCCTCTGACTAATTTATTTCAGATTAATAAGAGATCCTTTATCTTAGGTCAGTGCTATGACAATGGAAGCATGCCAATGTAACCTTCATTTTCTTAATTAGCATTTAACAAGAAGTTTGTCCTCCTCTAGAAATATTTCTTTCCATAAGGAAGAATAACCTTGAACAGAAGATAAAACTAAGCCAACGAGAGGAGGAAAATGAAACCAAAGCTCTGATATATTTACATAGCTTTAAAATATATTTGTTTACATACCCCTGAAGTTTAAATAAAATAGATCCGAATAAAAAATGATTTCATTTGCCAGAAGCAAGCACAGCACTGTATCTGTATGCATAACTACTCCAGGGAAAACCAGCCACAAAGAATGTCCCTCTTTTACACATGCTTCCTACCATGGACCATGTGGTCCTGCAACTCATTGTTTATCCAGACTGGAAACAAAAATGCCACTAAAAAGCAATCACAAGCCAGATGGCCAGTTTCACTAATCTGACCCTATTTCTTCCAAGTAAATCTAGTCAACTGTTACAACACCGATGCCCCAAATAATCCACCATTCCTATAATACTTAGATTTGCATATTTAGGTTAGAAATGCCAAACGTATCTGCATTAAGATTTTCCCCAGTAAAACAATGCTTTGTCATAAAGTCTATTGCAGAGACTACTGCAGCTCTTGAGCCAGCCATGACCACACATAGACAACCTCCGTGGAAGCACACAGAGAAAACATTCCGATTAAAGCCCACCTCTGTAGCTGCAATGCGTTTGGAAGTTTCCTTTTACTCTACTTAAACCCGTATGTAAAGAGTGACAAATGCAAAGATTCCCTCTGTAGCCACCCCCATGACAACAGATGACAAGACGCAGCACAAGCTTCATCTCTTGCTAATTAAACGAATCAATTAAGAGACTATTGTTGCAACTGTGGAACTGCTGTTCTATAGCAGCAATAACAACCCCACAGGGAGGTCTTTTACTACATTAAAATGCTGTCCTCCACAACTCCATTTGATATTATTAGAAACAGTTATTTGTGTCTTGCTGTCATATTAGTAGCAAAGGCAAATTATGGAAATATGCAGACCAGAATGGTCCCAGTATGAGATCAGGTTTGGTTTTCAGCCTCCGAGGGAACAATTGCTGAAATTCCAAAGTTCCCTAAAGTTCTTTAATGGAACTGATAAATCTATCAGCGCAGCATCCATTTAGATTCTAGGTAAGGGTCACGTATTTGCATACTTTCCTGCTAAGCTGATACAATTCAACTAGATAAATTATCATATTAAGTTTACCCTCCTGAGTTAAACTGATGGAGTTCAAAATTGTTTTCGATGGTTGTCATTAATCGCTGTTACATCCTAAATGCTCACTTTGAAATCTAATTGTGCTGGTGTACCAAGGGTCACATTAATAGCATTTTTAATGTTAAATCTTTGTTAAACATGCTTATTTTACTGATATTACCACTGGAGCCTAGAAGACTAATGAGAAACAAAGTATATTTATTATCAATAAAAACTTAATTTAAAATGTACATTCAGAGATTTAAATTAGCTTTACTAACTTCATCATGCCTTTCTTTCATTAAGATCCCTGGTTAAGCTTCGTAGTCATATAAATTAATACCTCCTAAACAGTTCTTGGGTATATGCCAAAGCTTCAGCTATCAAAAAGCTTTTTAAAAACACAGGCTACACGTATGTTTATTATTTGTCAGTAGACATCTTCAGAAAAAAGCACTACGTCTTCACTATGATGTAACAGTCTTCATACAGTTAAAAAACAAACAAATATTTCTTTTGTCAGACAAAGCAACTAATAATTTTTTGCAACGTTGGTAAATCTTTGTCTACCAAAGGGAATCACTTGAGTTACACTCACATAACCTGTCAACTTGTGTTCCAAGAAGTTACAAACAGGTTAATCAGCCAAGCTCAATCTCCGTCCTTAAAATGTTACCAGACTGATTGAGAAAGAAAACTGTCAAAGGATGTACGGAAAAATAAGAAACCTTTATTTTTCCATTTGCTTGTTTCTGAGGGATATGGTGAGGTATAAGGTGCATAATTTGTTATATGCAAAGAATGCTGTACTACAGACAGCACACACACTGTACAACTCACATGAACGATATCCTAGGGAATTCTCACCTGTCTATGATGTGATCACACATTTCCTCTGCAAATGAAAACTTTAATTGAAAACAGAAGAAAAAGCCAAGATTAAAAATGAATAAATAAAATGAAAACCGTTTAGAACATCAATGTAAAAAACCCACTTCTAGTCATTCTGTAACCTAGGACTGCATCCACATTGGGGCACACAGGATCCAAGAGATTGAAATACATACAAACTTCTGATTTAAGTCATGGAAGCAAAATTCAGAAATAACTCCAAGCACTTTTTTATTTCTCCTTCCAATGGAATCCAAAGGAAGAATCCCAAAACAACCTAACTTATTTTACAACATGGCATTTGGTAACTGTATTTCTAAATCTTCCAGGTCCCTTTGAGAATTTGCTTCCCACTGACAGCTTTGACTTACCCTCTATACTTCATGCTTTAAAACATACGAATATATAACAGAATTAAAATGAGAAGGGCATGTGCAGCTGTACCATCCACATTATCATCCACATCACGTGAGTTGGAATAACTTTCACTTTCTAGACCTAAGGATGAACCTAAGTATCACCTAAGCTGAATGAGCAAAGCAATAACTTTATAAACAGTTTACTATGTGGATGGTAATATATTATGATAATAACAAGAAAACAAAGTTTCTTGCTGCTAAATATTCCTTTCTCTACCTTGACTGCAATTCTATGTTAGTAAATGTTTAGTAAGAAATATATAATAGAGAGCCCAAAATGTAGTTCTAAAACCTTTGTTCAGGATAATATTCTTTCATTTGACAGAACATTTACATTTGTGCATAGATACACATATACATGCAGGTGCACAAATAGATTGGATAGATACACGTGTGGGCAATTTGTAGAGACTGTCGTTGTAAGGAAAACCATTACTTCCTACCCATCGCAAAAGCTGAGAGGTTTATGTTGGAACCAGAAGAGTGCAAGGATGTTAAAGGAGCAAAGGGCAAATTATAGAAAGGAAAGGGACTTAAGGGGAAGGAGAAGGAAAAGGACTAGGCTAGAAGATCTGATATGTACTCAGGTGAAGATTCTGGCTTGGAATCTGCGGGAAAATTGGTATCAGAGCAAAGCCTAGGAAACAGAATTTACTACTGCATGTCTATCCTGCTCACTGAAGTTCTCTCCTTGGGAATGATCAGCAGGACATACGCATAACTTACATTAAATCAGAAATCTTGGACAGAGTAGTACAAAGTGGGGTTTTTTTAGTTTTCTTTAAGAATTTTAGTTATAATCATACACTTGACTTCACAAAATAAGAAGGATCCAATAAATATGACATGGGCTAGTCAGTAAGACCTGACAAATATTATAATCCACCAACTGTTTCATCTTTAATTTTAGAAAGTCAAAAGCAAATCAAAACTGTACTCTCTTTTGTCCTTTTCTTTCCTGCCGTACAACACCCAGCACAAGAGTTATGGTCCATAAGTGGAACTCCAAGTCACTTTTTAACGTATGAATACAAAATGTTTTTACATCTCACTTCACAACAAATTTTATTTTTAATGCCACTAACAAACATCTCATCAGAATTTTCCCAGTGCTACAGCACCACTTTTGGTGTTCAATTGCACTCTTTTCAGTATCTTCTTATGAAGATGCATTATTTTTGTATCTTACCTACTTGGAATAATTATTTTCTTCTCACCCAAGCCTACCAGATCAGTCAGCCAGCAACAATCTTGTGTATGCAAAACTTACCTTTTATGTTTTATTTGTAATTGATGCTCTGCTTGATATTGAATAAGACATAAATAAGTGTATGTGCATCCATTTACATACTCAAAAAAGCAAAAAACATTAGAAGCATGCTTCACCTCTATAAAACACGCAAGTAAAGATGTCTCGAGTTTACTCTTGCCACGTTATATGTCCCCAAAAATGGCTTCACAGGACTTGTAGAAGAATCAATCATAAGTAGAATGAAAGCGTTATCATATTCAATCTTAACCTATATTTGTTCAAAACTTATAGCGCATGAAGATGCCAGGACTAACTTCTAAGGAGAAAATTTTACTCCGGGGCTTTTCACTGTTAGAATCACGACTGGGAGGCCTACTGGCAGTAATCAGGACAACTTACTTTAGAGGATACTTCAATTTTATTTAATTTTTAGGACTATCTTTAGGTGCCTAAGGAACTTCAAAAAATTCAGTGACAGCATATTAATCATGCAAATTATAGAACTGGGTGCTGCTTCAATCACATATATGTTTATAAGCACCCATTACCTAATACCTTTATTTCTCTTCAGCAAGTGAGAAATCTATTTTACTGAGGAATTTTTGTCAAATGGTGAACTCTCCTCAGAAAAGAAAAAAAAAAAAAGAAAAAAGAAGAAAAAAAAAAACAACTAGGAGCGTATTTGCTTAGAGTGAGAAAAGGACATAGTACTTTGCATCACTGAGTAGTCTTTGTATAAGACAGTTACAGACATGCTTTTGGGATGTGAGAGTGCATGGTACAGTGAAGCAACAGAGGTCAGAAAGAGTGGTTTTGATCAAACATGAGTATCTTGCAATATGCTTACAAGTCTATATTCAGCTACTTTTAAATCCACTGTAAATGAATCAGAGGCAGACTTGAACCAATGGAAATGTGCAGTGCAGATACTCTGTATCATGCCTTGGAAGATATCTTTAAAAATCTGCCTAAATTGAGGTGTTAAGCTCAGAATGTTTGTACATAATGCCAACCTTCACTAACGCAAGCTTAAACGCGTTGCCAATGCCATTCACTTATCTTCTGTTTACATGATACTCTACCAACATAACTCTTGACAATAGTTATGTGTACTTACCACTGTGCCTAGAAATTGAATGCTTGTCTTTCCAGATGCATCCCGAGAAAGCCTCTGGGGAAAAAAAAGAAACATCATAAAAACTGATTAGAAGCTCCTCAAAAATTCTATTTTATTTGCATTCTATCACTGTAAAGTAATAAAAACTGAGTACAAAAAACTATCCATAAAACAAATTAAACATAACCATTTCCTTTGAGATTTTCAGTAACATCAGTCTAACTCATACTTCAGTTCAGATCTTGCTTTTGTTTCAGTCAATTCAGTAAAATTTACTTTGAAGAGCAATGAAAACAAATACGACCAAGTACAATGCAGAACAACCTCAGGCTTGCAGAGAGACGAATGTTATGGCTTCTGCCATCTGTAAGTTTCTGATTCTGTGTGCTTGGTGCCCACAGTATTATATTTATTATCTGCCAATGAGAGACTTTTTAATCTCTTTTTAAAATGCAAACTTATGAAACAATGAAAAAATGACCTTATGAAACGTCTGGTTACATACTATGGTTCAGGAGTTGGTTGAAGTTATTAAACAGCCTTCAAATCTTACCGTCAGTCAGCCATGAGACAACAGAAAGAAACTTCTATTGATTCAACACAGTGTTATCCATAACGTATACATGTCAAACTTAGAAAGAATTCCTTCTTTTTGTGAATCATTCTTCTCTTCAATGCAAAAAGTTTTCGCTCTCCGTTTCCTATTGCAATTAAGTTGCTGTACATAGAGACCCAGAACCATAGCCTTAGTCATGGAAGGCAGACCTAACGCTTACACAATGACACGCATACATCCAAAAACAGATTGATACGGTGGGTATTAAAATGCCAACAAGGAGCCACACTGAGATCTTTAGCGTTTCATAGACCACAAATCCTAGCAATAGGGCTGCAAATTTCCTTAGTTTGGTACCCCAGGTAGAACCAAACATACCCAAGTCACTCAGAAATGATGCACATCTAACCCAGTCCTAAAATCTTCCAAATGCAGAGATTTTACAGTCTCTCTATGCAGTTCTCAGCATCTTCATCATTCTGTGCTGCAACTGCAGAACATTATTTCTCCTTTTCTTCATCACAGACAGGATTATTGTGTATCCTTTTACATCTACTTTTCCAGGTAGGCAAAGGGCCATTATCACGACTCCCTCAAGTCTGGTCTTCTGTTGACTAAGTGAGAAAATGCTATGCAATAGCTAGATATCCACCTACAGGAGTTCAACAGCAATAAATTAAATTCTAGTCCATTTTTAATAATGGTGCAAGTTCCTCAGCTACACTTTATTAAGTAATAATTACTATGGCCAAAACATGCTCACTTTTTGACTTAACAGGTCACACACCGACTCTGCAATCTGTACAATCATATGAAAACAAAGGATGATCTGCCAAAGCCTGACATATTTCAACAATAATGATTAATGGAATGGAAAATATGGGAAATAAAATTTCATACAAAACCTGACGTTTACTTTTATAAAGGAAACAGGAATATACACTTTTCCCACAGTCTAGGATAAACACAATCAGGTTCTGGAAACCACAAAGAAGAACAAAGTACCGGCTGCCTACAATGAATGAACCTCATGCCAAAACAAACAAGTCCCAATCACTTGATAAGCTGTCAGAAAATGGCAAGCCGAAAAAAATTAAAGGATTTAATTTCTTTTTTTCCTGGAATGCCCTCCAAGCTCGTTAGAGTTCTGTCACTTATTGTGCTACCCTTTTGTCCGCTTTCAGGGGTCATTAGAGACCTTTTCATGTCCTAATAAAAATTCCATTTTTTTGGCCAAACTCCCCATCACACAGAAAAACACAACTTAAAAACACAACACAAACGAAAGGAGAAACAGTCTTTTTGTCATTCTCTTTAAAGGTGTCTAAGTAAAGCCAGGTAATGTGACGACTTATTTTTCACAACTAAGAATCAAACCATGTATTTCCTCATGCAAGTTGTTTTTACAGCCAAGCAAGCCAGCAAGTCCTTTCAAAACTAATTTAGCAAACTGTGGACTACATATAAAACAAAATATATGTATCAAGTAGGCATCTTCTAAAAGCAGTAGCAAGACAAAGATATAAAACAGCCTTTCTGCTGGTCTGACACTGCTGAAGTGCTGTGGTACCACCGTACAGTGAATCATCACTGCTGTTTACAGTGTCCAAAACAGACACACTGCATTCAGTCATCAATACATTGAGAGTCAGCGCAGGCACTAAAATCCATCTCCTTGAATTAACAGCCAGTACAAAAAATATATATAATAATAATAATGGGGAAAGGGAGGAAAACAGTTAACAAACACAGAGGAGAAAAAGAAGTTTTCCTTCTGGGTGACTCTCAAAAAACAAGAAAGAAAGGTAGAGAAATTCTGCAAGTCACAAAACATATGTTACACCAAGACCAAAAAGAAAATTGCCAGGCTTTTGAGAAACATATTACAAAAGAAGTCAGCACATTATCATAATTAATGTTTCAAATTACAGTTGTAAATAAATTTCAGCTGTTAGATGTGATTAGGTTTTTTGAAGCATATTGAAAGGAGTTATTTCTGTTCCACTGGTGGGCTTGTGTTTCTGGGATTTGTAAATGTAATTGATGTTTTCAAGAAAATGAAAGGACACGGTTAACAATTATTCTTTTATTTTCCACCTCTTTAGAAAAAGGACCGGTCTCCAGTTACTCTTGTTAAGTTAGATATTTACATATTCTATACCTCATAATAGATGGTTTCATATTGCATGTGATAGAAGGAAAGTAATCAAATAGAGGTAACATAAGAGAATAACTAATTATATGTACTGTCATTGTTTTTCTAATAAATTGCAAATTATTTACAAAGAGGTTTACAACAGAAAGCACAGGAAGTCTGCCACTTGAACAAAGACAAAACAGCACTGTATGTTCACCTGGGAGTACAGTAAAACTACACAGCCGATATCAATTACATGATCTTAGACATAACTGATACTCTTCTGGTTCATTCAATTGACTGAGGTTCAGACTATCTTAATTAGCATAACATGAATTAAAAGCATATTTTTTTTTCCTTATTGGACATTAACAAGCTAAATCTAATCTGGAAAAAAAACCAAAATCACAACTTTAAAAAATCCATCTGTAGCCTCAAAGCTGTCAAACAGGTATGAGCGTTACATAAATATCATACGTATTTTTACGCACAGGTTAGAATGTGTAAAACTGCATATGCTATGTATATACAAACAACACTCTTATGTGTGCATGTAAAAACAGGCAAATGTACACAATCATATTGGGTTTGATTTTCCTGCTCTAAGTGTATGCATCCCCCAGCCATTTCGCAAACAATCATTTTAATCTGTAAATCCCAGTAAATTACCAGAGGTTAGTGTGATATTACTTTAAATTCTTCTGCTTTGCCATAGAAAATTATTTCCACTTAGCTGAGTATCAATGATCTATTCATTGTAAGATGCAGTGGGGTTACAATCAGCTTTGCATTAAGCCCACAGTGGATGAGCACTTTTAGATAAAAACGATAATAACCTTTACATGAAGAAGGATAAAGCAGCTCAGACAAATATAAAATATATATATTATTGAAAGAGATTCTAACCTGACACAGACATTATTAAACAATAACAAGAATTCAGTATTTTTCACAAATCTTCTGTTATCTTGGGCTATCTCCAAGCTATTTGATGGCAGCAGCTGCAGGGAAGAAATGGTATCAAAACAAAGAAACTGAAATAGACCAAAAGCAATTTTTTGCTTTGGTTACAAATCAAAAAGCAACATGTCAACTCAAAATGAATATTCACTGGCAGGAAGTAACATACTGAACTTTCCCAAACACATCTATCTTCAGCTACTATATGCTACTGTTATTGGCTGAAAGTAAAGCTGGAGACCGTTTGTTGCAGAAAATGCAAAGACTGTCGTAATCTTTTTTGCATTTTTTTCAAGTGGTGGCATGTCTACGTTACATGTCAGACAACATGTATCAGATAATTCAGAGCAACAACAAAAAATCCCAAACCCAGACAACATGCCGATAAGTATCTAAAATAATTCCAGAAGATTACTGACAAAAATTTGAGTGAAACAGTGTGTTTTCCCAGCACAGTTTTGTTTTTCAAAATGCAGAACTTCTTCCAACCCCTACTGCTTAACATCAACTGTTTGCTACCAGAAATTCTGAATGCCTTATGATACAAATTTTAAGGGAGGAATTCTACTCACATTTTGAATGGTACCTGTAACCCCAGACAGGTTCAATTTTATACATATATATATCCTCCACAATTGAGAAGGTATAAAAACAGGCAGAAAAACAGTATTTTATCCTCTAAAGTTATACTATATTCAGCTGATAGTAACTCATTATTTTGTGCATATGGGGGTGTCTGAAATGCTCCACCATCCACCTGTGTCAGTCCAATCTTTGGAGTTCCATGGCTGGAAAAGAGAGGAGGAGAAAGCAGCAGAAGTAACTGTGAAACCATGAAATCTGCATTTTGTCAGAATATGAAGATCAGTTTGGCTTTATCCACCTTATTTTCCATCTTCCCCTAGAACCTTTACAGAAAACAGATCTTCATCTCAGCACTCCCTTTCCATAGTATAAAATCCCAGCCCACAGATGATCTCAAGGGAAGTTCCACGGAGTTTCAGAAGAGTAAAACCTGACCTGAGAAGTCATGCAGCAGCAGTGGCCCTTCCTGCAGCCTCCTTGCATGTTTTCCCATCTCTTATAAAAAGGCCAGGACACTGAATAGCATATCTACAAGCAGACTAGTAATGGGACCAAGCTTTCTTGTACTTTGAAGACTGCACTGCACAGTACATTCATGAAATGTGCAGTCTAGCAAACCTTTCCGCTTAGGGGATCTCTCTACTTCTATCACAACCTAGTGCTCTCTACTGGTGGTGCCATCATTTCCTCCTCTTATTGCGGTAAACTACAGGTGAAAACTTAGCTGGATTTTGTGTGCTGCTCTACTTCTAGCCATTATCAGTTTAAGATCACACTTCAGAATAAATGGAGCCTCAGTTTGCTGTTCTTCCTCAGGGCACATCCACACTTTTCAGCTTCATACAAGGACAGCAGTCACTCGGCAGGGAATGAGATGATCAAGATTTCTAAGACTGGCTTAAATAGTACTATTCTTTCCCTTTACAAGGGATCCTTCCAGGATGCTAAGATATTGGCCTCTCCCCTGCACCTGTGAGCTACTTGAATCCTTTTCCAAGGACTAAGTAGAACCTACAGTCAAACAGTCCAAATACAGATGCCAAGCACAGCACGAATGGCTTACAAGGTACCAGTTCATATAGAGGAACTGCACCTTCATCAATGTACCAGACTACAAACTTTAAAAGTGACGTTCTCTTAATGCCTGAGATTCAATTGCAGTAGGCGGCTTAGGAACTTCTCCCATAAACAGAAAAAACAATGTTTCTTTGGGTGATATCCAATGTTCGTGTTACTTGTTACATAATTTTATTATGTGTTTGATGTGCAAATATTTAGTATTAATGCTGCAGTATGGCTATCATATTCACAAAGAACACCTTCCAACAATGTTCATGTGCTCCCATAGCCCTCTGACAAAAGTAGGTGTTATAAAGCAGTGGATGATAGGCTCAAAAAAATAGTAATATTGCTATCCAAAACTACACACAGGGAAGACTGTTTACTTGGTGTCCCTAAAGAATTAACCTAAAAGACATTTACTCCAGCCCAACATTCACATTCCAGATATTCACATTCACACTACTGTGAAGAGTTTGGTTCTCCCTAATTTCTGCTGTTACTACCTTAAATCATAAAATTAGCTAAACTTTTAGGAGTATTATCTTCATTTGACACACTGTGGTATGTTCTGTTCTCATCAGGGACGCTGTGCAGTAATACAGTACCTTGTGATTCTTCATCTGATAATACTGATCATGGCTCCAAGATTGAACCAAAGTCCTTTCTCACTCTTCCATGTCCTTCTTCTCCTTTGCTCTATGAACACATTCCCATGTTCAAGAGAGCAATTTATTGTCTTTTAAGGTTTTCATATGAAATTATACAGTCTGTCAATAACTGAAAACAATGTCTTGGTCTTAGGACACATACAGAATCCTTATATCTATTCATTCTGAATACTGTCTGTCATTAAATTTTAAAGCTCCTTGGAAAAAAGTATGGTATAAGATATGGGGACAACTAATATTCCTTGATTAACCCTTTGAGTAGCACAGGGTATTACTAATCTCATTAGATTAAAGAAAGGGAGAACTGTGCTGTTTGTAGATACAGCTTTATTGCAAGAGACCTGTCTCTGACAAGTGGACAATTAGTCCCAGAGGGGTTTACAGGGCATAGCAGTTGACTCATTTCCTTCCTGGATGAAAAAAAAAAAAAACATTTTCATGAAAGAATTGTTAAGGGTGGTGATATGTGCTTTTTACCCCAGCTTCTCAATTAAAAAAAAAAAAAAAAATAGAAGGCTGCAATAATCTGTAATCTTGTGATCATTTAATTCCTTGAATTTTCCCCTTCTCTTTACACTTTCTCCATTCAAACCACGGACAAGTGTTGAGTCAGCCCTGAGTTAAACTGATTTGCTTTTTAAAGCAGATTTTAATACAAGTACACTGGTATGACAGTAAAGGTTACTCAACCTTTTTTAAAGCTTCGTGACTCAGGAACTGGTCACACTCTCATCATATAGGCTATATGTATGTTCAGGGATCATTTTAAAAAGTAGCAATTTTAACAATTCTGGCAAATACCAGTGCCAATCAAGTCATAATAGTAAAATTTGTTTTAATATACATCACTGATAATCACAGCAAGAAAAACCATAATGGCTAGCTCTTACATAAGAACATAAGAGCTCTTATGTTCTCTTTCTCCACAATTCCTGGAAATAAAGGATGAAGTGGTATAATTACTAACTTTCTTGCACATAATTTTTCACAAACCCTGCAAGATCAATGACCTAATAATTACTTAAAGCAGATCATTCACATTCTTCAGAAACACCTAGGAGATGAGCATTAAACCATGTGTACTGGTCAAGCTTCAGAACTCTTTCTAACTGTAATTTCTCTATGCTCCTTCATCCTTTGGGAAGCATCCACCTTCACCATATACATTATTTGCCACAGGTGATACCAGGACATCAATAACTGTGCTCTGGCATACTACACAGCTTCAAAGCTCCCTGGCAAAACCTCCTTGCCACAAGTTTGCCTTTTTTTTCCCTGCCCTCAATGTTCTCTGTTCTCCTCTTCCTCCCTTTCTCAGTTGTTTCTAGCCACAAGCAGTATTTTGGAATTGTAACAGATAATTGAATAGGATCATCACCTTCATGCTTGGTTTTGGTCCAAAAAGCCACAGGAAACATTCAAAATTAATAATGAGAACGAATAACAAATCAGTGAACACTACTAAATGATGGTATAAGTCTATGCTTTGCCCATACTTACAATGCAGAGCACAGTTCTGGTCCCCACAGCTCCAAAAGGATAACAACAGAAATGGGAAATGTTCTGAGGGCACCATGAGACAGCAAAGACAGGCTTCTCTGCAACAAACAGCTCTGCAGCGCTGGAAAGCAGCAACTGAGGGAGAATATGGGCAGTATGGACAGGGATCAACTTCTCATTATCTCTTCCAATACAGGAGTTAGCAGGAATGCAAAGAACCTGCTTTAGCAGGGGGTTGGACTAGATAATCTCCAGAAGTCCCTTCCAACCCCTACAATTCCGTGACTCCGTGACATTGTCATAGCAATCATTAGGCAACAATAAGGCTGAATAAGTAACTTGCCAAAATCTATAGTTCTCTTTCTGAAAATGCAGGGAAAAAAGTAACAACAATAATGGTACCCTGACGGACAGATGTTAGTATCTTACTATTATTATCATTATTGTTATTAAAACTCTGAAACGCAGAAAGACATACTGCACTGTATGCCAAAGGTTTTGCATCCATCTTTTATCTGGGATATCTGATTGCTTGCTTGTACTTATCCCAAATGCCAAGGCAGCATCAAGTGATGCAATAAAATTCAGTTTCTCAGTATCACATCCACTGATCATTTTTGAGCTTCAAGGCTGAGCCTACGGCTTTGTCAGAATTCAGATGTCTGCCCTTATTTGCAAATCATTGTGTCCCTCTTCTAGAGGCAACCTAACAAAAGGAATTCTCAATTCACAGGTAAAGGGCAACAGTGGAGTCTGCGCAGTAATTGCACAACACTGAAAAACAAACTAAGGTGAAATCTTCATGTACACTGTTTGCTAAATCTTTCCAAAATCATCTTCAGAGTTATCATTACCGATGAAGTAATACTTCAGACCAGAAGCCTATATAACATATCATTTCATAGATTACATCTGAGATCTGAAAAGAGTAAAAAAAAAAAATACAGATAGATGGATTAAAAAAAAAAAATTACACATTTGAGAAAGTCCCCACCAGATTGAAGGAAATGAATTCTTGGGCAAAGGCTTTGTTCTCCTATCAGACATTTCCCAGAAAGTCAGACATTTCCCAGGAACAAAGACTTCATAACCTACAGCATTTTCAGTTTTTTGTTATTACAAACAAAAAAAATAATCAAAAGAAACATTGTGTTAAAGAAACACTTAAAATTTGTCATATCCCAGGATGTAGAATATTCTTCTCTTGCTGGAATTGTTGATGCAATAAGTAAATTAAATGAAAAAAAAAAAATAAAAAAAAAAATCAGTGGCAATTCCCGAATTCCCCATAATACTGCAAGTAGAGAAAACTCCACTGTTAAAGCTTCACCTATTTCATTTACAAAAGCACTGGAAGCCTGAGTGATGATTTCAGTTTTACAGGATCACTTTCTTGCTTAGTAACTCCACTACTCTTAATTATTCCTTGTTGTGACTGATAAAGACCTTTTTATGATAGAGTTTGAGATGTCCAACACAGTCACAGAACAGTTAGGCTGGAAGTGACCCCTGGAAATCAAGTAGTCAAGTTCCCTGCTCAAAGTAAGGCTAATATTGAAGTAATATTGAGCTGCCAGGACTCTGCCTAACTGAGCACTGTTTATGTCTCTGAATCTCAGTTCAGCATAGACCGAACTCCTAAAACCAAAAAAGACATGAAGGAAAGACATTGCCACCGCTATCATAATGCTGTGTTGCTGAAGCTGCCCAAAGTTATCAAGAGCTTCCCAGGCTCCAGGCAGAATGACTGAGCTCCCGTTAAAGGTGTGAGGCCTCATTAGAGAGCAGTGAGAGCCAACAATGTGCCAGTGGGGTGACAGGGTGTGTATGATACATGGTAGAGGGACGAGTGGTAGCAAGAGAAGGCAACAAGGAATTTATTTTGGCACAGAATCCTTTTGCTGTAGGGACCTGTCTGCAAGTAGATGGCACGTAAGTATAGGTTGAGGGTTTGATGATGGGATCAGTAAAAGCAGAGAATTAAACAGAATAATCTCAAAGGGACTGTAAAACAGCACTAAGGGGTTGTAAAATTTAGCCGTAGAGGGGGCTCAGTATCTGAATGGTTGCTGGGTTGGCTTTTGAGAACTTGCTCAAATACAAGCAGTGCCAAAGCAAAGAGAGTATAAGGACCTCCCACCTGAACTTCTTTCCCAAGCAATCTAATCTCCCTGTGCAGAAGGCAGCTACTTGCAACCTGATTGTAGCATGCTGTCAAATAGAGGGCTTGAAGTTAGGTTAAAGTATGCCTCCTGACTTCTTGGATTCATTGTTCTATCTGGAGGTTCCATGAGGTTGTTGTTCACTTGAGGGAATAAAACGAGATGTTCTGCTCTGAGGAAAACCAGCTTATTATCTTCTCTTCTTCCACCCCCTCCCCAGGGAGGGAGATCTAGTATACAAAATTTCTCCTACAGGCATAGGGCTCACTGATACACAGCTTTCTTTTGCAAAGTAGAAGGATACAACAGTCCTCACTGTCTCCAAATATGCCAGCTCTCTGACCTCCAGCCCTTGTTACTTTCCAGGATACCATTCTGAAACGCTGCTTTCCCCTCCAGTTTTTGTCCAAACCCTTATAGTTATTTTCCACAATTCGACACCTCTTTTCAGCTCCTCCTTCACAGAAATCAGTGTTCATTTGTCCTCTACACATTGCTTGAAAGGATACACCACATTTGAATAGAATCTAGATATGCATTTTAAATCAAATAACAACCAATCCCTTCAAATCTGAATCCTCAGGAAGACGCAGTGTAACCACATAGAATCACAGAAGCATTTCAGCATTTCACACAGAAGGGGTTCACCCTCCAAGCAATGAACAGGGAGACCCACAGCTAGAACAGGTTGCTCAGAGCCCCATCCAGCCCGCCCTTGAAAGTCTCCAGGGACAGGGCATACACCACTTCTCTGGGCAACCTGTTTCAGTGCCTCATCACCCCCACTGTAAAAAACCTTTTCCTTATATCCAATCTAAATCTCTCCTTTTTTAGTTTGAAACCATTTCCCCTTGTCCTATCACAGCAGAACTTGCTACAGAGTCTAACCCTTTCCTTCTTACAGTCCCACTTTAGATACTTAGAGGCTGCTTTCAGGTCACCTTGGAGCCTTCTCTTCTCCAAGTTGAACAGCCCCAGAGCCCATTCTTGTAGAAGAGGTGTTACATCCCTTGGATCATTTTTGTGGCTCTCCTCTGGACATGCTCCAACAAGTCTACATATCTCCTGTCCAGCTCATGTCCAGCTTGCCATTCACCAGTACCTCAAGTCCTTTTGGTGGGGCTATTCTCTATCATTACATCCCCCAGCTTGTGCTGATACTGGGGGATGCTTGTACACGCCTATAGACACTTCCCTGAAATTCAGCAAAGATAGATTTTAAATTCACATTATCTCAGTTTAATGCAGATTCCAGAGCCACTAATATCTTTGGAAAAATATGTGGGAAATATTTCAGCAAAGTATTTCTGCACACAAAAAATTAATTTCCTTGGTGCACAAAATCTTACTCTTCACAATGTATTTAATTCAGCCTCCTCAAATGAGAGATGTTCTAGTCAGAAGTGGAGAAAATGATGACACACTGAGATCAGCTGAGGAATTACTAAAAGTAACAACAACAAAAAAAAACAGTGATGGAATCTGCATGCTGCAAGAAATTCTATGGGGTCTGGCCCTGACACTTGTCCCTGGAGACCGTATCTGAGAAGCTCTTGCACCAGTGGTCCAAACTTTTCATCATTTCATCACCTTCTGTAGCATCCTACGGTTTCACAGTAATCCAAATCAGCACAAAGGTTTGAGGGCCTTTATCCTGTAAGAAAATGGACCCCGGGTTTTGGTCCCTCTATCATCTGGGGAGCTGGCCAAGCACTCCGCAGTGCCCATCTGCGACACGCAGATGGGCTTCCCTGCAAGGGAAACAAAAGCAAGAGCAGGGGATGCCACATATTCTAGTTGTGCCCTGATATGCCCTAGACAGGCTGCAAGTAGGGCACACACTTCTCCTTAGGCTCTCAGATTTATACCCAGTCCCCTAGTCTAGAAACAGCTTTAGAAAACCTGCTTTTTACAGTGATAGATTTTCTTAAACTTCACCGTTAGTGCTGTGCTTTGCTTTAATGCACATTCAGCCTTTAGCAGAAGAGTGGAAATACAGGAGCATGCTTAATTACTTATTTTTAAATGTGCAACAGATATGCAACAATTTGAATGTCTAGACTATAATTTACATAAATACATTTTAAACCAAAACACTTTAAAATTATTTGTTTCCTGCTTCTACACTTAAGTACTTTGTTGGACTGGGGCCAGACTATAAGAACGAACCAAAGGTGCATAAATCAATTCTTCAAAGAAATATAATGTTCATAAAGACTGTACTTGGTTGAACAAATTTAGAAGAATGAAACCAACTATGAAGAGAAATTAGACTGGCTGAAAATTAATAAAGCACAGCTGGAATTATTCGATTCATCCATATTTGTTGCTTAAATGGCTCTAGGGCTAAGTCTTGCTGAAAGAAGATACTTGAAGACTCAAGGGTCAATTGCTTTTGAAGACAAATTGACCTACAGGAATACACTTGTCTAATTTGGTTCTTGCAGAGGGGCAAGTCTAGAGAAATATCTAACCAAAAAACCAATTTAGATTCCAGTGAGTGGATACCAGAGGTCAGGCTTAAGGTTCCCATAATTTTACATACATATGATAAAAGATTAATAACTCTTAAGCTACTGAGATTCTTTACTAAAAGCAAAGGCTTACATGATAACATTGAGAAAGATACAAAATATGCGCTTATTTCACAGAATCACAGAAACCAAGGTTCGAAAAGACCTACAAGGTCACCCAGCCCAACCATCCACCTATCACCAATAGTTCTCACTAAACCATATCCCTCAACACAACATCTATTTCACATTCTGTTAGATAAACACATGCAGCCAGTTCATTGCATGTTGTTATGGTCAGCCCTGCTGAATTTCATACAATTTGGTCATACTTGGGCTGCACAAGTAACACTGTTGCTTGCTCAGCTCATGGAAGAAAGCTTATTCAGATCTCACCATCATTAATTCTGAAACTAATTTTATGCGCCAATTCAAATATTATACTTTTAGACGACTGTTCTTAACTATTATTAACCACACAGAGGGTGGTGACGCACTGGAACAGGTTGCCCAAGGAGGTTGTGGATGCCCCATCCCTGGAGGCATTCAAG